>JAUJEF010000316.1:0-111000 GCA_030444885.1 Citrus sp. QX-2021 | reverse complement strand
AAAAATAGGCCGTGGGCGCAGCCGCGCCCAAAAATAACTGCCCGAAGGCCGGTGCGCCAAGGTCGTCCAGCGTAAAACGGCCACAAAAATGGGTGGGCTATAGCCTTGTGGGGTG
This sequence comes from Citrus sp. QX-2021, assembly GCA_030444885.1. NCBI lineage: Eukaryota > Viridiplantae > Streptophyta > Magnoliopsida > Sapindales > Rutaceae > Citrus > Citrus sp. QX-2021. The sequence continues at coordinate 110,885 of JAUJEF010000316.1, read as the reverse complement.
GGGCTGGCCAAGTTCGTCTGCCGGACTCGGAATGGGGCGAGACTTTGCGAGTGGTCTCCGTGTACCAAAAATTGGCCGCGGGCACAGCCGCGCCCATAAATAACCGCCCGAAGGCCGGGGCGCCAAGGTCGTCCAGCGGAAAAAGGCCACACAAACGGGTGGGCTATAGCCTTGGGGGGTGGGGCTGGCCAAGTTCGTCCGCCGGACTCGGAATGGGGCGAGACTTTGCGAGCGGCCTCCGTGTGCCAAAAATAGGCCACGGGTACAGCCGTGCCCAAAAATAACCGCCCGAAGGCCGGGGCGCCAAATTCGTCCAGTGGAAAAAGGCCACAAAAACGGGTGGGCTATAGCCTTGGGCGGTGGGGCTGGCCAAGTTCGTCCGCCGGACTCGGAATGGGGGGAGACTTTGCGATCGCCCTCCGTGTGCTAAAAATAGGCCGAGGGAACAGCCGCACCCAAAAATAACTGCCCGAAGGCCGGGACGCCAAGTTCGTCCAGCGAACAAAGGCCACAAAAACGGCTGGGCTATAGCATTGGGAGGTGGGGTTGGCCAAGTTCGTCCGCCGGACTCGGAATGGGGCGAGATTTTACGAGTGGCCTCCGTGTGCCAAAAATAGGCCACGGGCACAGCCGCGCCCAAAAATAGCCGCCCGAAGGCCGGGGCGCCAAATTCGTCCAGTGGAAAAAGGCCACAAAAACGGGTGGGCTATAGCCTTGGGGGGTGGGGCTGGCCAACTTCGTCCGCCGGACTCGGAATGGGACGAGACTTTGCGATCGGCCTCCGTGTGCTAAAAATAGGCCGAAGGCACAGCCACGCCCAAAAATAACTGCCCGAAGGCCGGGACGCCAAGTTCGCCCAGCGGAAAAAGCCCACAAAAATTGGTGGGCTATAGCCTTCGGGGGTGGGGCTAGCCAAGTTCGTCCGCCAGACTCGGAATGGGACGAGACTTTGCGAGTGGCCTCCGTGTGTCAAAAATAGGCCGCGGGCACAGCAGCGCCCAAAAATAACCGCCCGAAGGCCGGGGCGCCAACTTCGTCCAGCGGAAAACGGCCACAAAAACAGTTGGGCTATAGCCTTGGGGGGTGGGGCTGGCGAAGTTCGTACGTCGGACTCGGAATGGGGTGAGACTTTGCGAGCGGCCACCGTGTGCCAAAAATAGGCCGCGGGCACAGCAGCGCCCAAAAATAACCGCCCGAAGGCCGGGGCGCCAACTTCGTCCAGCGGAAAACGGCCACAAAAACGGGTGGGCTATAGCGTTGGGGGGTGGGGCTGCCCAAGTTTGTCCGCCGGCCTAGGAATGGGACGAGACTTTGCGAGCGGCCTCCGTGTGCCAAAAATACGCCGCGGGTACAGCCGCCCCCAAAAATAACCGCCCCAAGGCCGGGGCGCCAACTTCGCCCAACGGACAAAGGCCACAAAAACGGGTGGGCTATAGCCTTGGGGGGTGGGGCTGGCCAAGTGCGTCCGCCGGACTTGGAATGGGACGAGACATTGCAGTGGCCACCGTGTGCCAAAAATAGGCATGGGCACAGCAGCACCCAAAATAACCGCCCGAAGGCCGGGCGCCAACCGTCCAGCGGAAAAAGGCCACAAAAACAGTTGGGCTATAGCCTTGGGGGGTTGGGCTGGCCTAGTTCGTCCGCCGGACTAAGAATGGGGTGCGAATTTGCGAGCGACCTCCGTGTGCCAAAAATAGGCCGTGGGAATAGCTGCGCCAAAAATAACCGCCCGAAGTCCGGGACGCCAAGTTCGTCCTGCGGAAAAAGGCCACAAAAATGGGTGGGCTATAGCCTTGGGGGGTGGGGCTGGCCTAGTCCGTCCGCCGGACAAAGAATGGGGCGAGACTTTGTGAGCAGCCTCTGTGTGCGAAAAATAGGCCGCGGGCAAAGCCGCGCCCAAAAATAACCGCCCGAAGGTCGGGACGTCAAGTTCGTCCTGCGGAAAAAGGCCACAAAAACGGGTGGGCTATAGCCTTGGGGGGTGGGGCTGGCCAAGTTAGTCCGCCGGACTCGGAATGGGGAGAGACTTTGCGCGCGGCCTCCGTTTACTAAAAATAGGCCGCGGGTAAAGCCGCACCCAAAAATAACCGCCAAGTCCGAGGTGCCAAGTTCGAAGAGCGGAAAAAGGCCACAAAACGGTGGGCTATAGCCTTGGGGGTGGGGCTGGCCAAGTTCGTCCGCCAGAATCGGAATGGGGTGAGACTTTGTGAGCGACATCCGTGTGTCAAAAATAGGCCAGCGGGCACAGCCGCGCTAAAAATAACAGCTCGAAGTCCGAGGCGCCATGTTCGAAGAGTAGAAAAAGGCCACAAAAAACGGGTGGGCTATAGCCTTGGGGGGTGGGGCTGGCCCCGTTCGTCCGCCGGAATCGGAATGGGGCGAGACTTTGCGAGCGGCCTCCGTGAGTCACAAATAAGCCATGGGCACAGCCGCTCCAAAAAATAACCACCCCAAGGCCGGGGCGCAAACTACTTCCAGCGGAAAATGGCCACAAAAATGGGTGGGCTATAGCCTTGGGGTGTGCGGCAGCCCTAGTTCGTCAACCCAGCCTCGGAAAGGGCGAGACTTTGCGAGCAGCCTCTGTGTCCCAAAATAGGCCGTGGACACAGCCGCGCCCATAAATAACCGCCCGAAGTCCGGGCGCCAAGTTCAAGAGCGGAAAAAGGCCACAAAAACGGGTGGGCTATAGCCTTGGGGGGTGGGACTGGCCAAGTTCGTCCGCCGGACTCGGAATGGGGCGAGACTTTGCGAGCGGCCTCCGCGTACCAAAAATAGGCCGCAGGAACAGCCGCGCCCAAAAATAACCGCCGCAGGCCGGGGCGCCAAGTTCGTCCAGCGGAAAAATGGACAAAAAACGGGTGGGCTATAGCCTTGGGGGGAGGGGCTGCCCAACTTCGTCCGCCGGACTCGGAATGGGGCGAGACTTTGCGAGCGGCCTCCGCGTACCAAAAATAGGCCGCAGGCACAGCCGCGCCCAAAAATAACCACCTGAAGACCGGGGCGCCAAGTTCGTCCAGCGGAAAAATGGCTAAAAAACGGGTGGGCTATAGCCTTGGGGGGAGGGGCCGGCCCACTTCGTCCGCCGGACTCGGAATGCCGCGAGACTTTGCGAGGGGCCTCCGTGTGCCAAAAATAGGCCGCGGCCAAAGCCGCGCCCAAAAATAACCGCCCGAAGGCCGCGGCGCCAAGTTCGTCCAGCGGAAAAAGGCCACAAAAACGGGTTGGCCATATCCTTGGGGGGTGGGGCTGGCCAACATCGTCCGCCGGACTCGGAATGCCGCGAGACTTTAAGGGGGGCCTCCGTGTGCCAAAAATAGGCCGCGGCCAAAGCCGCCCCCAAAAATACCCGCCCGAAGGCCGCGGCGCCAAGTTCGTCTAGCGGAAAAAGGCCACAAAAACGGGTTGGCTATAGCCTTGGGGGGTGGGGCTGGCCAAATTCGTCCGCCGGACTCGGAATGCCGCGAGACTTTAAGGGGGGCCTCCGTGTGCCAAAAATAGGCCGCGGCCAAAGCCGCCCCCAAAAATAGCCACCCGAAGGCCGCGGCGCCAAGTTCGTCTAGCGGAAAAAGGCCACAAAAACGGGTGGGGTATAGCCTTGGGTGGTGGGGCTGGCCAACTTCGTCCGCCGGACTCGGAATGCCGCGAGACTTTACGAGGGGCCTCCGTGTGCCAAAAATAGGCCGCGGGCAAAGCCGCGCCCAAAAATAACCGGTCGAAGGCCGCGGCGCCAAGTTCGTACAGCGGAAGAAGGCCACAAAAACGGGCGGGCTATGGCCTTGGGGGGTGGGGCTGGCCCACTTCGTCCGCCGGACTCGGAATGCCGCGAGACTTTGCGAGGGGCTTCCGTGTGCCAAAAATAGGCCACGGCCAAACCCACACCCAAAAATAATCGCCCGAAGGCCGCGGCGCCAAGTTCGTCCAGCGGAAAAAGGCCACAAAAACGGGTTGGCAATATCCTTGGGGGGTGGGGCTGGCCAACATCGTCCGCCGGACTCGGAATGCCGCGAGACTTTGCGAGGGTCTCCATGTTCCAAAAATAGGCTACGGGCAACGCCGCGCCCAAAAATAACCACCCGAAGGCCGGGGCGCCAAGTTAGTCCAGCGGAAAAAGGCCACAAAAACGGGTGGGCTATAGCTTTGGGGGGTGGGGCTGGCCAACTCCGTCCGCCGGACTCGGAATGCCGCGAAACTTTGCGAGGGACCTCCGTGTGCCAAAAATAGGCCGTGGCCAAAGCCGCGCCTAAAAATAACCGTCCAAAGGCCGGGGCGCCAAGTTCGTCCAGCGGAAAAAGGCCACAAAAACGGGTTGGCTATAGCCTTGGGGGGTGGGGCTGGATAACTTTGTCCGCCGGACTCGGAATGGGGCGAGAATTTGCGAATGGCCTCAGCGTGCCAAAAATAGGCCGCGGGCACAGCCGGTCCCAAAAATAACTGCCCGAAGGCCGGGGCGCCAAGTTCGTCCAGCGGAAAAATGGCCAAAAAACGGGTGGGCTATAGCCTTGGGGGGTGGGGCCGACCCACTTCGTCCGCCGGACTCGGAATCGGGCGAGACTTTGCGAGCGGCCTCCGCGTGCCAAAAATAGGCCGCGGGCACAGCCGCGCCCAAAAATAACCGCCCGACGGCCGGGGCGCCAAGTTCGTCCAGCGGAAAAATGGCCAAAAAGCGGGTGGGCTATAGCCTTGGGGGGAGGGGCTGGCCAACTTCGTCCGCCGGACTCGGAATGGGACGAGACTTTGCGAGCGGCCTACGCGTGCCAAAAATAGGCCGTGGGCACAGCCACGCTAAAAATTAACCGCCCGAAGGCCGGGGCGCAAAGTTCATCCAGCGGAAAAATGGCCAAAAAACGGGTGGGCTATAGCCTTGGGGAGAGGGGCTGGCCAACTTCGTCCGCCGGACTCGGAATGGGGCGAGACTTTGCGGGCGGCCTCCGCGTGCCAAAAATAGGCCGCGGGCACAGCCGCGCCCAAAAATAACCGCCCGACGGCCGGGGCGCCTAGTTCGTTCCGCGGAAAAATGGCCAAAAAACGGGTGGGCTATATCCTTGGGGGGAGGGGCTGGCCAACTTCGTCCGCCGGACTCGGAATGGGGCGAGACTTTGCAAGCGGCCTCCGCGTGCCAAAAAAAGGCCACGGGCACAGCCTCGCCCAAAAATAACCGCCCGAAGGCCGGGGCGCCAAGTTCGTCCAGCGGAAAAATGGCCAAAAAACGGGTGGCCTATAGCCTGGGGGGGAGGGGCTGGCCAACTTCGTCCGCCGGTCTTGGAATGTGGCGAGACTTTGTGAGCGGCCTCCGCGTGCCAAAAATAGACCGCGGGCACAGCCGCGCCCAAAAATAACCGCCCGACGGCCGGGGCGCCTAGTTCGTCCAGCGGAAAAATGGCTAAAAAACGGGTGGGCTATAGCCTTGGGGGGAAGGACTGGCCAACTTCGTCCGCCGGACTCAGAATGGGGCGAGGCTTTGCGAGCGGACTCCGCGTGCCAAAAATAGGCTGCGGTCACAGTCGCGGCCAAAAATAACCGCCCGAAGGCCAGGGCGCCAAGTTCGTCCGGCGGAAAAATGGCCAGAAAACGGGTGGGCTATAGCCTTGGGGGGAGGGGCTGGCCAACTTCGTCCGCCGGACTCGGAATGGGGCGAGATTTTGCTAGCGGTCTCCGCTTGCTAAAAATAGGCCTCCGGCACAGCCGCGCCCAAAAATAACTGCCCGAAGGTCAGCGCGCCCAAACCCCCCAGCGGAAAAATGGCCAAAAAACGGGTGGGCTATAGCCTTGGGGGGAGGGGCTGGCCAACTTCGTCCGCCGGACTCAGAATGGGGCGAGACTTTGCGGGCGGCCTCCGCGTGCCAAAAATAGGCAACCGGCACAGCCGCGCCCAAAAATAACCGCCCGAAGGTCGGCGTGCCCAAACCCCCCAGCAGAAAAATGCCCAAAAACGGGTGGGCCATAGCCTTGGGGGGTGGCGCTGGCCAACTTTGTCCGCCGGACTCGGAATGGGGCGAGACTTTGCGAGCGGGCTCCGCGTGCCAAAAATAGACTACGGGCGCAGCCGCGCCAAAAAATAACTGCCCGAAGGCCGGGGCGCCAAGTTCGTCCAGCGGAAACATGGCCAAAAAACGGGTGGGCTATAGCCTTGGGGGGAGGGGCTGGCCTACTTCGTCCGCCGGACTCGGAATGGGGCGAGACTTTACGAACGGCCTCCGCGTGCCAAAAATAGGCCGCGGGCACAGCCGCGCCCAAAAATAACCGCCCGACGGCCGGGGCGCCTAGTTCGTTCCGCGGAAAAATGGCCAAAAAACGGGTGGGCTATATCCTTGGTGGGAGGGGCTGGCCAACTTCGTCCGCCGGACTCGGAATGGGGCGAGACTTTGCGAGCGGCCTCCGCGTGTCAAAAATAGGCCGCGAGCACAGCCGCGCCCAAAAATAACCGCCCGAAGGCCGGGGCGCCTAGTTCGTCTAGCGGAATAATGGCCAAAAAACGGGTGGGCTACAGCCTTGGGGGGAGGGGCTGGCCAACTTCGTCCGCCGGGCTCGGAATGGGGCGAGACTTTGCGAGCGGCCTTCGCATGCCAAAAATAGGCCGCGGGCACAGTCGCGCCCAAAAATAACCGCCCGAAGTTCGTCCAGCGGAAAAATGACAAAAAACGGGTGGGCTATAGCCTTGGGGGGAGGGGCTGGCCACTTCGTCCGCAGGACTCAGAATGGGGCGAGACTTTGCGTGCGGCCTCCGTGTTCCAAAAATAGGCCGGGGGCACAGCCGTACCCAAAAATAACCGCCCGAAGGCCGGGCCGCCAAGTTCGTCCAGCGGAAAAATGGCCAAAAAACGGGTGGGCTATAGCCTTGGGGGGAGGGGCTGGCCAACTACGTCCGCCAGACTCGGAATGGGGCGAGACTTTGCGACCGGCCTCCGTGTGCCAAAAATAGGCCGCGGGCACAGCCGCATCCAAAAATAACCGCCCGAAGGCCGGAGTGCCAAGTTTGTCCATCGGAAAAATGGCCAAAAAATGGGTGGGCTATAGCCTTGGGGGGAGGGGCTGGCCCACTTCGTCCGCCGGGCTCGGAATGGGGCGAGACTTTACGAGCGGCCTCCATGTGCCAAATATAGGCCCGGGCGCAGCCGCGCCCAAAACTAACCGCCCGAAGGCCGGGGAGCCAAGTTCGTCCAGCGGAAAAATGGCCAAAAAACGGATGGGCTATAGCCTTGGGGGTAGGGGCTGGCCCACTTCGTCCGCCGGACTCGGAATGGGGCGAGACTTTGCGAGCGGCCTCCATGTGCCAAATATAGGCCCGGGCGCAGCCGCGCCCAAAAATAACAGCCCGAAGGCCGGGCGCCCATTTCGGGCCGCCGCAAAATGGGCCAAAAACGGATGGGCTATAGCCTTGGGGGAGGGATGGCCCCCTTCGTCCGCCGGACTCGGAATGGGGCGAGACTTTGCGAGCGGCCTCCGTATGCCAAAAATAGGCCGCGGGTACAGCCGCGCCCAAAAATAACCGCCCGAAGGCCGGGGCGCCAAGTTCGCCCAGCGGAAAAATGGCCAAAAAATGGGTGGGCTATACCCTTGGGGGGAGGGGCTGGCCGACTTCGTCCGCCGGACTCGGAATGGGACGAGACTTTGCGAACGGCCTCCGCGTGCCAAAAATAGGCCGCGGGCACAGCCGTGCCCAAAAATAACCCACCGAAGGTCGGCGCGCCCAAACACCCCAGCGGAAAAATGGCCAAAAAACGGGTGGGCTATAGCCTTGGGGGGAGGGGCTGGCCAACTTCGTCCGCCGGACTCGGAATGGGGTGAGACTTTGCGAGCGGCCTCCGCATGCCAAAAATAAGCCGCGGGCACTGCCGAACCCAAAAATAACCACCCGAAGGCCGGGGCGCCAAGTTCGTCCAGCGGAATAATGGCCAAAAAACGGGTGGGCTACAGCCTTGGGGGGAGGGGCTGGCCAACTTCGTCCGCCGGACTCGGAATGGGGCGAGACTTTGCGAGCGGCCTTCGTATGCCAAAAATAGGCCGCGGGCACAGTCGCGCCCAAAAATAACCGCCCGAAGTTCGTCCAGCGGAAAAATGACAAAAAACGGGTGGGCTATAGCCTTGGGGGGAGGGGCTGGCCACTTCGTCCGCCGGACTCGGAATGGGGCGAGACTTTGCGTGCGGCCTCCGTGTTCCAAAAATAGGCCGGGGGCACAGCCGCACCCAAAAATAACCGCCCGAAGGCCGGGCCGCCAAGTTCGTCCAGCGGAAAAATGGCCAAAAAACGGGTGGGCTATAGCCTTGGGGGGAGGGGCTGGCCAACTTCGTCCGCCGTACTCGGAATGGGGCGAGGCTTTGCGAGCGGCCTCCGCGTGCCAAAAATAGGCCGCGGGCACAGCCGTACCCAAAAATAACCGCCCGAAGGCCGGGGCGCCAAGTTCGTCCAGCGGTAAAATGGCCAAAAAACGGGTGGGCTATAGCCTTGGGGGGAGGGGCTGGCCGACTTCATCCGCCGGACTCGGAATGGGGTGAGACTTTGCGAGCGGCCTCCGCGTGCCAAAAATAAGCCACGGGCACTACCGAAACCAAAAATAACCGCCCGAAGGCGGGGGCGTCAAGTTCGTCCAGCGGAATAATGGCCAAACAACGGGTGGGCTACAGCCTTGGGGGGAGGGGCTGGCCAACTTCGTTCGCCGGACTCAGAATGGGGCGACACTTTGCGAGCGGCCACCGCGTTCCAAAAATAGGCCGCGGGCACAGCCGTGCCCAAAAATAACCGCCCGAAGGCCGGGGCGCCAAGTTCCTCCAGCGGTAAAATGGCCAAAAAACGGGTGGGCTATAGCCTTGGGGGGAGGGGCTGGCCAACTTCGTCCGCCGGACTCGGAATGGGGCGAGACTTTGCGAGCGGCCTCCGCGTGCCAAAAATAGGCCGCGGGCACAGTCGCGCCCAAAAATAACCGCTCGAAGGCCGGGGCGCCAAGTTCGTCCAGCGGAAAAATGGCCAAAAAATGGGTGGGCTATAGCCTTGGGGGGAGGGGCTGGCCAACTTCGTCCGCCGGACTCGGAATGGGGCGAGACTTTGCGAGCGGCCACCGCGGGCCAAAAATAGGCCGCGGGCACAGCCGCACCAAAAAATAACCACCCGAAGGCTGGGCCGCCAAGTTCGTCCAGCGGAAAAATGGCCAAAAAACGGGTGGGCTATAGCCTTGGGGGGAGGGGCTGGCCAACTTCGTCCGCCGTACTCGGAATGGGGCGAGGCTTTGCGAGCGGCCTCCGCGTGCCAAAAATAGGCCGCGGGCACAGCCGTACCCAAAAATAACCGCCCGAAGGCCGGGGCGCCAAGTTCGTCCAGCGGTAAAATGGCCAAAAAACGGGTGGGCTATAGCCTTGGGGGGAGGGGCTGGCCGACTTCGTCCGCCGGACTCGGAATGGGGTGAGACTTTGCGAGCGGCCTCCGCGTGCCAAAAATAGGCCGCGGGCACAGTCGCGCCCAAAAATAACCGCTCGAAGGCCGGGGCGCCAAGTTCGTCCAGCGGAAAAATGGCCAAAAAATGGGTGGGCTATAGCCTTGGGGGGAGGGGCTGGCCAACTTCGTCCGCCGGACTCGGAATGGGGCGAGACTTTGCGAGCGGCCACCGCGTGCCAAAAATAGGCCGCGGGCACAGCCGCACCCAAAAATAACCACCCGAAGGCTGGGCCGCCAAGTTCGTCCAGCGGAAAAATGGCCAAAAAACGGGTGGGCTATAGCCTTGGGGGGAGGGGCTGGCCAACTTCGTCCGCTGGGCTCGGAATGGGGTGAGACTTTGCGAGGGGCCACCGCGTGCCAAAAATAGGCCGCGGGCACAGCCGCACCCAAAAATAACCGCCCGAAGGCTGGGCCGCCAAGTTCGTCCAGCGGTAAAATGGCCAAAAAACGGGTGGGCTATAGCCTTGGGGGGAGGGGCTGGCCTACTTCGTCCGCCGGACTCGGAATGGTACGAGACTTTACGAGTGGCCTCCGCGTGCCAAAAATAGGCCGCGGACACAGCCGCGCCCAAAAATAACCGCCCGAAGGCTGGGCCGCCAAGTTCGTCCAGCGGAAAAATGGCCAAAAAACGGGTGGGCTATAGCCTTGGGGGGAGGGGCTGGCCAACTTCATCCGCTGGGCTCGCAATGGGGTGAGACTTTACGAGGGGCCTCCGCGTGCCAAAACTATGGCCGCGGGCACAGCCGTGCCCAAAAATAACCGCCCGAAGGTCGGCGCGCCCAAACCCCCCAGCGTAAAAATGGGCAATAAACGGCAGGGCTATAGCATTGGGGTAGGGGCTGGCCAACTTCGTCCGCCGGACTCGGAATGGGGTGAGACTTTGCGAGCGGCCTCCACCTGCCAAAAATAGGCCGCTGGCACAGCTGCGCCAAAAAATAACCGCCCGAAGGCCGGGGCGCCAAGTTCGTCCAGCGGAAAAATGGCCAAAAAACGGGTGGGCTATAGCCTTGGGGGGAGGGGTTGGCCAACTTCGTCCGCCGGACTCTCGGAATGGGGTGAGACTTTGCGATCGGCCTCCAGCGTGCCAAAAATAGACCGCGGTCACAGCCGCGCCCAAAAGTAACCGCCCGGAGATCGTCCAGCAGAAACATGACAGAAAACGCGTTGGCTGTAGCGGTGGGGGGAGGGGCTGGCCCACTTCGTCCGCCGGACTCGGAATGGGGCGAGACTTTGCGTGCGGCCTCCGTGTTCCAAAAATAGGCCGCGGCCACAGCCGCGCCTAATAATAACCGCCCGAAGGCCGGGCCGCCAAGTTCGTCCAGCGGAAAAATGGCCAAAAAACGGGTGGGCTATAGCCTTGGGGGGAGGGGCTGGCCAACTTCGTCCGCCGGACTCGGAATGGGGCGAGACTTTGCGAGCGGCCTTCGCGTACCAAAAATAGGCCGCGGGCACAGCCGCGCCCAAAAATAACCGCCCGAAGTTCGTCCAGCGGAAAAATGACAAAAAACGGGTGGGCTATAGCCTTGGGGGGAGGGGCTGGCCAACTTCGTCCGCCGGACTCGGAATGGGGCGAGGCTTTGCGAGCGGCCTCCGCGTGCCAAAAATAGGCCGCGGGCACTGCCGAACCCAAAAATAACCGCCCGAAGGCCAGGGCGCCAAGTTCATCCAGCGGAAAAATGGCCAAAAAACGGGTGGGCTATAGCCTTGGGGGGAGGGGCTGGCCGACTTCGTCCGCCGGACTCGGAATGGGGCGAGACTTTGTGAGCAGCCTCCGCGTGCCAAAATTAGGCAGCGGGCGCAGCCACGCCCAAAAATAACCGCTCGAAAGCCGGGGCGCCAAGTTCGTCCAGCAGAAAAATGGCCAAAAAACGGGTGGGCTATAGCCTTGGGGGGAGGGGCTGGCCAACTTCGTCCGCCGGACTCAGAATGGGGCGAGACTTTGCGAGTGGCCTCCGCGTGCAAAAAATAGGCCACGGGGACAGCCGCGGCAAAAAATAACTGCCCGAAGTCTGGGGCGCCAAGTTCGTCCAGCGGAAAAATGGCCAAAAAACGGGTGGGCTATAGCCTTGGGGGGAGGGGCTGGCCAACTTCGTCCGCCGGACTCAGAATGGGACGAGACTTTGCGAGCAGCCTCCACGGGCTAAAAATAGGCCGCGGGCACAGCTGCGCCCAAAAATAACCGCCCGAAGGCCGGGGCGCCAAGTTCGTCCAGCGGAAAAATGGCCAATAAACGGGTGGGCTGTAGCCTTGGGGGGAGGGGCTGGCCAACTTCGTCCGCCGGACTTGGAATGGGGCGAGACTTTGCGAGCAGCCTCCACGGGCTAAAAATAGGCCGCGGGCACAGCCGCACCCAAAAATAACCGCCCAAAGGCCGGGGCGCTAAGTTCGTCCAGCGGAAAAATGACCAAAAAACGGGTGGGCTATAGCCTTGGGGGGAGGGGCTGGCCAACTTCGTCCGCCGGACTTGGAATGGGGCGAGACTTTGCGAGCGGCCTCCGCGTGCAAAAAATAGGCCACGGGGACAGCCGCGGCCAAAAATAACTGCCCGAAGGCCGGGGCGCTAAGTTCGTCCAGCGGAAAAATGACCAAAAAACGGGTGGGCTATAGCCTTGGGGGGAGGGGCTGACAAACTTCGTCCGCCGGACTCGGAATGGAGCGAGACTTTGCGAGCGTCCTCCGCGTGCCAAAAATCGGCCGCGGGCACAGCCGCGCCCAAAAATAACCACCCGAAGGCCGGGGCGCCAAGTTCGTCCAGCGGAAAATGGCCACAACAACGGGTGGGCTATAGCCTTGGGGGGTGGGGCTGGCAAACTTCGTCCGCCGGACTCGGAATGGGGCGAGACTTTGCGAGCGGCCTCCGCGTGCCAAAAATCGGCTGCGGGCACAGCCGCGCCCAAAAATACCTGCCCGAAGGTCGGGGCGTCAAGTTCGTCCAGCGGAAAATGGCCACAACAACGGGTGGGCTATAGCCTTGGGGGGAGGGGCCGGCCCACTTTGTCCGCCGGACTCGGAATGGCGTGAGACTTTACGAGGCGCCTCCGTGTGCCAAAAATAGGCCGCGGGCACAGTCGCGCCCAAAAATACCCGCCCGAAGGCCGGGGCGACAAGTTCGTCAGCGGAAAAATGGCCAAAAAACGGGTGATCTATAGCCATGGGGGGAGGGGCTGGCCAACGTCGTCCGCCGGACTCGGAATGGGGCGAGACTTTGCGAGCGGCCTCCGCGTGCCAAAAATAGGCCGCGGGCACAGCCGCGCCCAAAAATAACTGCCCGAAGGCCGGGGCGCCAAGTTCGTCCAGCGGAAAAATGGCCAAAAAACGGGTGGGCTATAGCCTTGGGGGGAGGGGCTGGCCAACTTCGTCCGCCGGACTCGGAATGGGGCGAGACTTTGCGAGCGGCCTCCGCGTGCCAAAAATAGGCCGCAGGCACAGCCGAGCCCAAAAATAACCGCCCGAAGGCCAGGGCGCCAAGTTCATCCAGCGGAAAAATGGCCAAAAAACGGGTGGGCTATAGCCTTGGGGGGCGGGGCTGGCAAACTTCGTCCGCCGGACTCGGAATGGGGCGAGACTTTGCGAGGCGCCTCCGTGTGCCAAAAATAGGCCGCGGGCACAGCCGCGCCCAAAAATACCCGCCCGAAGGCCGGGGCGCCAAGTTCGTCCCGCGGAAAAATGGCCAAAAAGTGGGTGGGCTATAGCCTTGGGGGGAGGGGCTGGCCAACTTCGTCCGCCGGGCTCGGAATGGGGCGAGACTTTGCGAGCGGCCTCCGCATGTCAAAAATCGGCCGCGGGCACAGTCGCGTCCAAAAATAACCGCCCGAAGGCCGGGGCGCCAAGTTCGTCCTGCGGAAAAATGGCCAAAAAACTGGTGGGCTAAAACCTTGGGGGGAGGGGCTGCCCAACTTCGTCCGCCGGACTCGGAATGGGGCGTGACTTTGCGAGCGGCCTCCGCGTGCCAAAAATCAGCCGCGGGCACAGCCGCGCCCAAAAATAACCACCCGAAGGCCGGGGCACCAAGTTTGTCAGCGGAAAAATGGCCAAAAAACGGGTGATCTATAGCCATGGGGGGAGGGGCTGGCCAACGTCGTCCGCCGGACTCGGAATGGGGCGAGACTTTGCGAGCGGCCTCCGCGTACCAAAAATTGGCCGCGGGCACAGCCGCGCCCAAAAATAAATGCCTGAAGGCTGGGGCGCCAAGTTCGTCCAGCGGAAAAATGGCCAAAAAACGGGTGGGCTATAGCCTTGGGGGGAGGGGCTGGCCAACTTCGTCCGCCGGACTCGGAATGGGGTGAGACTTTGCGAGCGGCCTCTGCGTGCCAAAAATAGGCCGCAGGCACAGCCGAGCCCAAAAATAACCGCCCGAAGGCCAGGGCGCCAAGTTCGTCCAGCGGAAAAATGGCCAAAAAACGGGTGGGCTATAGCCTTGGGGGGCGGGGCTGGCAAACTTCGTCCGCCGGACTCGGAATGGGGCGAGACTTTGCGAGGCGCCTCCGTGTGGCAAAAATAGGCCGAGGGCACAGCCGCGCCCAAAAATACCCGCCCGAAGGCCGGGGCGCCAAGTTCGTCCCGCGGAAAAATAGCCAAAAAATGGGTGGGCTATAGCCTTGGGGGGAGGGGCTGGCCAACTTCGTCCGCCGGACTCGGAATGGGGCGAGACTTTGCGAGCGGCCTCCGCATGCCAAAAATCGGCCGTGGGCACAGCCGCGCCCAAAAATAACCGCCCGAAGGCCGGGGCGCCAAGTTTGTCAGCGGAAAAATGGCCAAAAAACGGGTGATCTATAGCCATGGGGGGAGGGGCTGGCCAACGTCGTCCGCCGGACTCGGAATGGGGCGACACTTTGCGAGCGGCCTCCGCGTACCAAAAATAGGCCGCGGACACAGCCGCGCCCCAAAATAACTGCCCGAAGGCTGGGGCGCCAAGTTCGTCCAGCGGAAAAATGGCCAAAAAACGGGTGGGCTATAGCCTTGGGGGAGGGGCTGGCCCACTTCGTCCGCCGGACTCGGAATGGGGCGAGACTTTGCGAGCGGCCTCCGCGTGCCAAAAATCAGCCGCGGGCACAGCCGCGCCCAAAAATAACCGCCCGAAGGCCGGGGCCCCAAGTTTGTCAGCGGAAAAATGGCCAAAAAACGGGTGATCTATAGCCATGGGGGGAGGGGCTGGCCAACGTCGTCCGCCGGACTCGGAATGGGGCGAGACTTTGCGAGCGGCCTCCGCGTACCAAAAATAGGCCGCGGGCACAGCCGCTCCCCAAAATAACTGCCCGAAGGCTGGGGCGCCAAGTTCGTCCAGCGGAAAAATGGCCAAAAAACGAGTGGGCTATAGCCTTGGGGGGAGGGGCTGGCCCACTTCGTCCGCCGGACTCGGAATGGGGGGAGACTTTGCGAGCGGCTTCCGCGGGCTAAAAATCGGCCGCGGGCACAGCCGCGCCCAAAAATAACCGCCCGAAGGCCGGGGCGCCAAGTTCGTCCAGCGGAAAAATGGCCAAAAAACGGGTGGGCTATAGCCTTGGGGGGAGGGGCCGGCCCACTTCGTCCGCCGGACTCGGAATGGCGAGAGACTTTGCGAGGCACCTCCGCGTGCCAAAAATCGGCCGAGGGCACAGCCGCGCCCAAAAATACCCGCCCGAGGGCCGGGACGCCAAGTTCGTCCAGCGGAAAAAGGCCACAAAAACGAGTGGGCTATAGCCTTGCGGGGTGGGGCTGGCCAACTTCGTCCGCCGGACTCGGAATGGCGCGAGACTTTACGAGGCACCTCCGCGTGCCAAAAATCGGCCGCGGGCACAGCCGCGCCCAAAAATACCCGCCCGAAGGCCGGGGCGCCAAGTTCGTCCAGCGGAAAATGGCCACAAAAAAGGGTGTGCTATAGCCTTGGGGGGTGGGGCTGGCCGACTTCGTCCGCCGGACTCGGAATGGCGCGAGACTTTGCGAGGTGCCTCCGTGTGCCAAAAATAGGCCGCGGTCACAGCCGCGCCCAAAAACACCCGCCCGTAGGCCGGGGCGCCAAGTTCGTCCAGGGGAAAAATGGCCAAAAAACGGGTGGGCTATAGCCTTGGGGGGAGGGGCTGGCCAACTTCGTCCGCCGGACTCGGAATTGGACGAGACTTTGCGAGCGGCCTCCGCGTGCCAAAAATAGGCCGCGGGCACAGCCGCGCCCAAAAATAACCCCCCGAAGGTCGTTGCGCCAAAACCGCCCAGCGGAAAAATGGCCAAAAAACGGGTGGGCCATAGCCTTGGGGGGAGGGGCTGGCCAAGTTCGTCCGCCGGACTTGGAATGGGGCCAGACTTTGCGAGGGGCCTCCGTGTGCAAAAAATAGGCCGCGGGCACAGCCGCGCCCAAAAATAATCGCCCGAAGGTCCGGTCCCCAAGTTCGTCCGCCGCAAAAATGCCCAAAAAATGGGTGGGCTATAGCCTTGGGGGAAGGGGCTGGCCAAGTTCGTCCGCCGGACTCGGAATTGGGTCACACTTTGCGAGGGGCCTCCGTGTCGTAAAAATAGGCCACGGGCACAGCCGAGCCCAAAAATAGGCGCCCGAAGGTCCGGTCCCCAAGTTCGTCCGCCGCAAAAATGCCCAACAAACGGGAGGGCTATAGCCTTGGGGGGAGGGGCTGGCCAAGTTCGTCCGCCGGACTCGGAATGGGGCCAGACTTTGCGAGGGGCCTACGTGTGCCAAAAATATGCCGCGGGCATAGCCGCGCCCGGAAATAAGCGCCCGAAGGTCCGGTCCCCAAGTTCGTCCGCCCCCAAATTTCCCAAAAAACGGGTGGGCTATAGCCTTGTGGGGAGGGGCTGGCCAAGTTCGTCCGCCAGACTCGCCAGACTTTACAAGGGGCCTCCGTGTGCCAAAAATAGGACGCTAGCACAGCCGCGCCCAAAAATAACCACCAGAAGGCCGGGTTGCCAAGTTCGTCCAGCGGAAAAAGGCCACAAAAACGGGTGGGCTATAGCCTTGGGGGGTGGGGCTGGCCAAGTTCGTCCGCCGGACTCGGAATGGGACGAGCCTTTGCGAGCGGCCTCCGTGTGCCAAAGATAGGCCGCGGGCACAGCCGCACCCAAAACTAGCCGCCCGAAGGCCGGGGCGCCAAGTTCATCCAGCTGAAAAAGGCCACAAAAACGGGTGGGCTATAGCCTTCGGGGATGGGGCTGGCCAAGTTCCTCCGCCGGACTCGGAATGGGACGAGACTTTACGAGCGGCCTCCATGTGCCAAAAATAGGCTGCGGGTACAGCCGCGCCCAAAACTAGCTGCCCGAAGGCCGGGGCGCCAAGTTCGCCCAGCGGAAAAAGGCCACAAAAACGGGTTGGCTATAGCCTTCGGGGGTGGGGCTGGCCAAGTTCGTCCGCCTGACTCGGAATGGGACGAGACTTTGCGAGTGGCCTCCGTGTGTCAAAAATAGGCCGTGGGCACAGCCGCGCCAAAAAATTACCGACCGAAGGCCGGGGCGCCAAGTTCGTCCAGCGTAAAACGGCCACAAAAATGGGTGGGCTATAGCCTTGTGGGGTGGGGCTGGCCAAGTTTGTCTGCCGGACTCGGAATGGGGTGAGACTTTGCGAGTGGCCTCCGTGTACCAAAAATTGGCCGCAGAAACGGCCCCTCCCATAAATAACCGCCCGAAGGCCGGGGCGCCAAGGTCATCCAGCGGAAAAAGGCCACACAAATGGGTGGGCTATAGCCTTGGGGGGTGGGGCTGGCCAAGTTCGTCCGCCGGACTCGGAATGGGGCGAGACTTTGCGAGCGGCCTCCGTGTTCTAAAAATAGGCCACGGCACAGCCATGCCCAAAAATAACCGCCCGAAGGCCGGGGCGCCAAATTCGTCCAGTGGAAAAAGGCCACAAAAACGGGTGGGCTATAGCCTTGGGGGGTGGGGCTGGCCAAGTTCGTCCGCCGGACTCGGAATGGGACGAGACTTTGCGATAGGCCTCCGTGTGAAAAAAATAGGCCGAGGCCACAGCCGCGCCCAAAAATAACAGCCCGGACGGCTGGGGCGCTTAAGTTCGCCCAGCGGAAAAAGCCCACAAAAACGGGTGGGCTATAGCCTTGGGGGGTGGGGCTGGCCAAGTTCGTCCGCCGGACTCGGAATGGGACGAGACTTTGCGAGTGGCCTCCGTGTGTCAAAAATAGGCCGTGGCCACAGCCGCGCCAAAAAAGAACCGACCGAAGGCCGGGGCGCCAAGTTCGTCCAGCGTAAAACGGCCACAAAAATGGGTGGGCTATAGCCTTGTGGGGTGGGGCTAGCCAAGTTCGTCTGCCGGACTCGGAATGGGGTGAGACTTTGCGAGCGGCCTTTGTGTCTGAAAAATAGGCCGTGGGCGCAGCCGCGCCCAAAAATAACCGCCCGAAGGCGGTGCGCCAAGGTCGTCCAGCGTCAACGGCGGCCAAAAATGGGTGGGCTATAGCCTTGTGGGGTGGGGCTAGCCAAGTTCGTCTGCCGGACTCGGAATGGGGCGAGACTTTGCGAGTGGTCTCCGTGTACCAAAAATTGGCCGCGGGCACAGCCGCGCCCATAAATAACCGCCCGAAGGCCGGGGCGCCAAGGTCGTCCAGCGGAAAAAGGCCACACAAACGGGTGGGCTATAGCCTTGGGGGGTGGGGCTGGCCAAGTTCGTCCGCCGGACTCGGAATGGGGCGAGACTTTGCGAGCGGCCTCCGTGTGCCAAAAATAGGCCACGGGTACAGCCGTGCCCAAAAATAACCGCCCGAAGGCCGGGGCACCAAATTCGTCCAGTGGAAAAAGGCCACAAAAACGGGTGGGCTATAGCCTTCGGGGGTGGGGCTAGCCAAGTTCGTCCGCCAGACTCGGAATGGGACGAGACTTTGCGAGTGGCCTCCGTGTGTCAAAAATAGGCCGCGGGCACAGCAGCGCCCAAAAATAACCGCCCGAAGGCCGGGGCGCCAACTTCGTCCAGCGGAAAACGGCCACAAAAACAGTTGGGCTATAGCCTTGGGGGGTGGGGCTGGCGAAGTTCGTACGTCGGACTCGGAATGGGGTGAGACTTTGCGAGCGGCTTCCATGTGCTAAAAATAGGCCACAGGTACAGCCGCGCCCAAAAATAACCGCCCGAAGGCAGGGTCGCCAGGTTCGTCCAGCGCAAAAAGGCCACAAAAACGCGTGGGCTATAGCGTTGGGGGGTGGGGCTGCCCAAGTTTGTCCGCCGGCCTAGGAATGGGACGAGACTTTGCGAGCGGCCTCCGTGTGCCAAAAATAGGCCGCGGGTACAGCCGCACCCAAAAATAACCGCCCGAAGGCCGGGGCGCCAACTTCGTCCAACGGAAAAAGGCCACAAAAACGGGTGGGCTATAGCCTTGGGGGGTGGGGCTGGCCAAGTTCGTCCGCCGGACTTGGAATGGGACGAGACATTGCGAGCGGCCACCGTGTGCCAAAAATAGGCCGCGGGCACAGCAGCACCCAAAAATAACCGCCCGAAGGCCGGGGCGCCAACTTCGTCCAGCGGAAAAAGGCCACAAAAACAGTTGGGCTATAGCCTTGGGGGGTTGGGCTGGCCTAGTTCGTCCGCCGGACTAAGAATGGGGTGCGAATTTGCGAGCGACCTCCGTGTGCCAAAAATAGGCCGTGGGAATAGCTGCGCCAAAAATAACCGCCCGAAGTCCGGGACGCCAAGTTCGTCCTGCGGAAAAAGGCCACAAAAATGGGTGGGCTATAGCCTTGGGGGGCGGGGCTGGCCTAGTCCGTCCGCCGGACAAAGAATGGGGCGAGACTTTGTGAACAGCCTCTGTGTGCGAAAAATAGGCCGCGGGCAAAGCCGCGCCCAAAAATAACCGCCCGAAGGTCGGGACGTCAAGTTCGTCCTGCGGAAAAAGGCCACAAAAACGGGTGGGCTATAGCCTTGGGGGGTGGGGCTGGCCAAGTTAGTCCGCCGGACTCGGAATGGGGAGAGACTTTGCGCGCGGCCTCCGTTTACTAAAAATAGGCCGCGGGCAAAGCCGCACCCAAAAATAACCGCGCGAAGTCCGAGGCGCCAAGTTCGAAGAGCGGAAAAAGGCCACAAAAACGGGTGGGCTATAGCCTTGGGGGGTGGGGCTGGCCAAGTTCGTCCGCCAGAATCGGAATGGGGTGAGACTTTGCGAGCGACATCCGTGTGTCAAAAATAGGCCGCGGGCACAGCCGCGCTAAAAATAACAGCTCGAAGTCCGAGGCGCCATGTTCGAAGAGTAGAAAAAGGCCACAAAAACGGGTGGGCCATAGCCTTGGGGGGTGGGGCTGGCCAAGTTCGTCCGCCGGAATCGGAATGGGGCGAGACTTTGCGAGCGGCCTCCGTGAGTCAAAAATAAGCCATGGGCACAGCCGCGCCAAAAAATAACCACCCGAAGGCCGGGGCGCCAACTTCTTCCAGCGGAAAAAGGCCACAAAAATGGGTGGGCTATAGCCTTGGGGGGTGGGGCTGGCCTAGTTCGTCAACTGGCCTCGGAAAGGGGCGAGACTTTGCGAGCAGCCTCTGTGTCCCAAAAATAGGCCGTGGACACAGCCGCGCCCATAAATAACCGCCCGAAGTCCGGGGCGCCAAGTTCGAAGAGCGGAAAAAGGCCACAAAAACGGGTGGGCTATAGCCTTGGGGGGTGGGACTGGCCAAGTTCGTCCGCCGGACTCGGAATGGGGCGAGACTTTGCGAGCGGCCTCCGCATGCCAAAAATAGGCCGCGGGCACAGCCGCACCCAAAAATAACCGCCGCAGGCCGGGGCGCCAAGTTCGTCCAGCGGAAAAATGGACAAAAAACGGGTGGGCTATAGCCTTGGGGGGAGGGGCTGCCCAACTTCGTCCGCCGGACTCGGAATGGGGCGAGACTTTGCGAGCGGCCTCCGCGTACCAAAAATAGGCCGCAGACACAGCCGCGCCCAAAAATAACCACCTGAAGACCGGGGCGCCAAGTTCGTCCAGCGGAAAAATGGCTAAAAAACGGGTGGGCTATAGCCTTGGGGGGAGGGGCCGGCCCACTTCGTCCGCCGGACTCGGAATGCCGCGAGACTTTGCGAGGGGCCTCCGTGTGCCAAAAATAGGCCGCGGCCAAAGCCGCACCCAAAAATAACCGCCCGAAGGCCGCGGCGCCAAGTTCGTCCAGCGGAAAAAGGCCACAAAAACGGGTTGGCCATATCCTTGGGGGGTGGGGCTGGCCAACATCGTCCGCCGGACTCGGAATACCGCGAGACTTTAAGGGGGGCCTCCGTGTCCCAAAAATAGGCCGCGGCCAAAGCCGCCCCAAAAAATAGCCGCCCGAAGGCCGCGGCGCCAAGTTCGTCTAGCGGAAAAAGGCCACAAAAACGGGTGGGGTATAGCCTTGGGTGGTGGGGCTGGCCAACTTCGTCCGCCGGACTCGGAATGCCGCGAGACTTTATGAGGGGCCTCCGTGTGCCAAAAATAGGCCGCGGGCAAAGCCGCGCCCAAAAATAACCGGTCGAAGGCCGCGGCGCCAAGTTCGTACAGCGGAAGAAGGCCAC
The DNA here is from genome assembly GCA_030444885.1 of Citrus sp. QX-2021. Classification (NCBI taxonomy): domain Eukaryota; kingdom Viridiplantae; phylum Streptophyta; class Magnoliopsida; order Sapindales; family Rutaceae; genus Citrus; species Citrus sp. QX-2021. The sequence continues at coordinate 90,017 of JAUJEF010000316.1, read as the reverse complement.
AAAAACGGGCGGGCTATGGCCTTGGGGGGTGGGGCTGGCCCACTTCGTCCGCCGGACTCGGAATGCCGCGAGACTTTGCGAGGGGCTTCCGTGTGCCAAAAATAGGCCGTGGCCAAACCCACGCCCAAAAATAATCGCCCGAAGGCCGCGGCGCCAAGTTCGTCCAGCGGAAAAAGGCCACAAAAACGGGTTGGCAATATCCTTGGGGGGTGCGGCTGGCCAACATCGTCCGCCGGACTCGGAATGCCGCGAGACTTTGCGAGGGTCTCCATGTTCCAAAAATAGGCTACGGGCAACGCCGCGCCCAAAAATAACCACCCGAAGGCCGGGGCGCCAAGTTAGTCCAGCGGAAAAAGGCCACAAAAACGGGTGGGCTATAGCTTTGGGGGGGTGGGGCTGGCCAACTTCGTCCGCCGGACTCGGAATGCCGCGAGAATTTGCGAATGGCCTCAGCGTGCCAAAAATAGGCCGCGGGCACAGCCGGTCCCAAAAATAACTGCCCGAAGGCCGGGGCGCCAAGTTCGTCCAGCGGAAAAATGGCCAAAAAACGGGTGGGCTATACCCTTGGGGGGTGGGGCCGACCCACTTCGTCCGCCGGACTCGGAATCGGGCGAGACTTTGCGAGCGGCCTCCGCGTGCCAAAAATAGGCCGCGGGCACAGCCGCCCCCAAAAATAACCGCCCGAAGGCCGGGGCGCCAAGTTCGTCCAGCGGAAAAATGGCCAAAAAGCGGGTGGGCTATAGCCTTGGGGGGAGGGGCTGGCCAACTTCGTCCGCCGGACTCGGAATGGGACGAGACTTTGCGAGCGGCCTACGCGTGCCAAAAATAGGCCGTGGGCACAGCCACGCTAAAAATTAACCGCCCGAAGGCCGGGGCGCAAAGTTCATCCAGCGGAAAAATGGCCAAAAAACGGGTGGGCTATAGCCTTGGGGAGAGGGGCTGGCCAACTTCGTCCGCCGGACTCGGAATGGGGAGAGACTTTGCGGGCGGCCTCCGCGTGCCACAAATAGGCCGCGGGCACAGCCGCGCCCAAAAATAACTGCCCGAAGGTCGGCGCGCCCAAACCCCCCAGCAGAAAAATGCCCAAAAACGGGTGGGCCATAGCCTTGGGGGGTGGCGCTGGCCAACTTTGTCCGCCGGACTCGGAATGGGGCGAGACTTTGCGGGCGGCCTCCGCGTGCCAAAAATAGGCCGCGGGCACAGCCGCGCCCAAAAATAACCGCCCGAAGGTCGGCGCGCCCAAACCCCCCAGCAGAAACATGCCCAAAAACGGGTGGGCCATAGCCTTGGGGGGTGGCGCTGGCCAACTTTGTCCGCCGGACTCGGAATGGGGCGAGACTTTGCGAGCGGGCTCCGCGTGCCAAAAATAGGCCGTGGTCACAGCCGCGCCCAAAAATAACCGCCCGAAGGCCGGGGCGCCAAGTTCGTCCAGCGGAAAAATGGCCAAAAAACGGGTGGGCTATAGCCTGGGGGGGTGGCGCTGGCCAACTTCGTCCACCGGTCTCGGAATGTGGCGAGACTTTGTGAGCGGCCTCCGCGTGCCAAAAATAGGCCGCGGGCACAGCCGCGCCCAAAAATAACCGCCCGAAGGTCGGCGCACCCAAACCCCCCAGCAGAAAAATGCCCAAAAACGGGTGGGCCATAGCCTTGGGGGGTGGCGCTGGCCAACTTTGTCCGCCGGACTCGGAATGGGGCGAGACTTTGCGAGCGGGCTCCGCGTGCCAAAAATAGGCCGTGGTCACAGCCGCGCCCAAAAATAACCGCCCGACGGCCGGGGCGCCTAGTTCGTCCAGCGGAAAAATGGCCAAAAAACGGGTGGGCTATAGCCTTGGGGGGAGGGGCTGGCCAACTTCGTCCGCCGAACTCGGAATGGGGCGAGACTTTGCGAGCGGCCTCCGCGTGCCAAAAATAGACTACGGGCGCAGCCGCGCCAAAAAATAACTGCCCGAAGGCCGGGGCGCCAAGTTCGTCCAGCGGAAACATGGCCAAAAAACGGGTGGGCTATAGCCTTGGGGGGAGGGGCTGGCCTACTTCGTCCGCCGGACTCGGAATGGGGCGAGACTTTGCGAACGGCCTCCGCGTGCCAAAAATAGGCCGCGGGCACAGCCGCGCCCAAAAATAACCGCCCGACGGCCGGGGCGCCTAGTTCGTTCCGCGGAAAAATGGCCAAAAAACGGGTGGGCTATATCCTTGGGGGGAGGGGCTGGCCAACTTCGTCCGCCGGACTCGGAATGGGGCGAGGCTTTGCGAGCGGACTCCGCGTGCCAAAAATAGGCCGCGGGCACAGTCGCGGCCAAAAATAAACGCCCGAAGGCCGGGGCGCCAAGTTCGTCCGGCGGAAAAATGGCCAGAAAACGGGTGGGCTATAGCCTTGGGGAGGGCTGGCCAACCGTCCGCCGCCGGACTCGGAATGGGGCGAGATTTTGCTAGCGGTCTCCGCTTGCTAAAAATAGGCCTCCGGCACAGCCGCGCCCAAAAATAACTGCCCGAAGGTCAGCGCGCCCAAACCCCCCAGCGGAAAAATGGCCAAAAAACGGGTGGGCTATAGCCTTGGGGGGAGGGGCTGGCCAACTTCGTCCGCCGGACTCAGAATGGGGCGAGACATTGTGGGCGGCCTCCGCGTGCCAAAAATAGGCCACCGGCACAGCGGCGCCCAAAAATAACCGCCCGAAGGTCGGCGTGCCCAAACCCCCCAGCAGAAAAATGCCCAAAAACGGGTGGGCCATAGCCTTGGGGGTGGCGCTGGCCAACTTTGTCCGCCGGACTCGGAATGGGGCGAGACTTTGCGAGCGGGCTCCGCGTGCCAAAAATAGACTACGGGCGCAGCCGCGCCAAAAAATAACTGCCCGAAGGCCGGGGCGCCAAGTTCGTCCAGCGGAAACATGGCCAAAAAACGGGTGGGCTATAGCCTTGGGGGGAGGGGCTGGCCTACTTCGTCCGCCGGACTCGGAATGGGGCGAGACTTTACGAACGGCCTCCGCGTGCCAAAAATAGGCCGCGGCACAGCCGCGCCAAACAATAACCGCCCGACGGCCGGGGCGCCTAGTTCGTTCCGCGGAAAAATGGCCAAAAAACGGGTGGGCTATATCCTTGGTGGGAGGGGCTGGCCAACTTCGTCTGCCGGACTCGGAATGGGGCGAGACTTTGCGAGCGGCCTCCGCGTGTCAAAAATAGGCCGCGAGCACAGCCGCGCCCAAAAATAACCGCCCGAAGGCCGGGGCACCTAGTTCGTCTAGCGGAAAAATGGCTAAAAAACGGGTGGGCTATATCCTTGGGGGGAGGGGCTGGCCAAGTTCGTCCGCCGGACTCGGAATGGGGTGAGGCTTTGCGAGCGGACTCCGCGTGCCAAAAATAGGCCGCGGGCACAGTCGCGGCCAAAAATAAACGCCCGAAGGCCGGGGCGCCAAGTTCGTCCGGCGGAAAAATGGCCAGAAAACGGGTGGGCTATAGCCTTGGGGGGAGAGGCTGGCCAACTTCGTCCGCCGGACTCGGAATGGGGCGAGACTTTGCGAGCGGTCTCCGCTTGCTAAAAATAGGCCTCCGGCACAGCCGTGCCCAAAAATAACTGCCCGAAGGTTGTCGCGCCCAAACCCCACAGCGGAAAAATGGCCAAAAAACGGGTGGGCTATAGCCTTGGGGGGAGGGGCTGGCCAACTTCGTCCGCCGGACTCGGAATGGGGCGAGACTTTGCGGGCGGCCTCCGTGTGCCAAAAATAGGCCACCGGCACAGCCGCGGCAAAAAATAACCGCCCGAAGGTCGGCGCGCCCAAACCCCCCAGCAGAAAAATGGCCAAAAAACGGGAGGGCCGTAGCCTTGGGGGGTGGGGCTGGCCAACTTCGTCCGCTGGACTCGGAATGGGGCGAGACTTTGGGAGCGGCCTCCGTGTGCCAAAAAAAGACCTCGGGCGCAGCCGCGCCAAAAAATAACTGCCCGAAGGCCGGGGCGCCAAGTTCGTCCAACGGAAACATGGCCAAAAAACGGGTGGGCTATAGCCTTGGGGGGAGGGGCTGGCCTACTTCGTCCGCCGGACTCGGAATGGGGCGAGACTTTGCGAACGGCCTCCGCGTGCCAAAAATAGGCCGCGGACACAGCCGCGCCCAAAAATAACCGCCCGAAGGCCGGGGCGCCAAGTTCGTCCAGTGGAAAAATGGCCAAAAAACGGGTGGGCTATAGCCTTGGGGGGAGGGGCTGATCAACTTCCTCCGCCGGACTCGGATTGGGGTGAGACTTTGCGAGCGGCCTCCGCGTACCCAAAATAGGCCGCGGGCACAGCCGCGCCCAAAAATAACCCCCCGATGGTCGGCGCGCCCAAACCCACCAGCGGAAAAATGGCCAAAAAACGGGTGGGCTATAGCCTTGGGGGGAGGGGCCGGCCAACTTCGTCCGTCGGGCTCGGAATGGGGTGAGACTCTGCGAGCGGCTTCCGTGTACCAAATATAGGCCGCGGGCGCAGCCGCGCCCAAAAATAACCCCGCGAAGGTCGTCGCGCCCAAACCCCCCAGCGGAAAAATGGCCAAAAACAGGATGGGCTATAGCCTTGGGGGGAGGGTCTGGCCAACTTCGTCCGCCGGGCTAGGAATGGGGCGAGACTTTGCGAGCGGACTCCGTGTGCCAAATATAGGCTGCGGGCGCAGCCGCGCCCAAAAATAACTGCCCGAAGGCCGGGGCGCCAAGTTCGTCCAGCGGAAAAATGGCCAAAAAACGGATGGTCTATAGCCTTGGGGGGAGGGGATGGCCCCCTTCGTCCGCCGGACTCGGAATGGGGCGAGACTTTGCGAGCGGCCTCCGTATGCCAAAAATAGGCCGCGGGCACAGCCGCGCCCAAAAATAACCGCCCGAAGGCCGGGGCACCAAGTTCGCCCAGCGGAAAAATGGCCAAAAAATGGGTGGGCTATAGCCTTGCGGGGAGGGGCTTGCCAACTTCGTCCGCCAGACTCGGAATGGGGTGAGACTTTGCGAGCGGCCTTCGCGTGCAAAAAATATGGCCGCGGGCACAGCCGCGCCCAAAAATAACCACCCGAAGGTCGGCGCGCCCAAAAATAACCACCCGAAGGTCGGCGCGCCCAAACCCCCCAGCGGAAAAATGGCCAATAACGGGCGGGCTATAGCCTTGGGGGGAGGGGCTGGCCCACTACGTCCGCCAGACTCGGAATGGGGCGAGACTTTGCGACGGGCCTCCGTGTGCCAAAAATAGGCCGCGGGCACAGCCGCATCCAAAAATAACCGCCCGAAGGCCGGAGTGCCAAGTTTGTCCATCGGAAAAATGGCCAAAAAATGGGTGGGCTATAGCCTTGGGGGGAGGGGCTGGCCCACTTCGTCCGCCGGGCTCGGAATGGGGCGAGACTTTACGAGCGGCCTCCATGTGCCAAATATAGGCCCGGGCGCAGCCGCGCCCAAAACTAACTGCCCGAAGGCCGGGGAGCCAAGTTCGTCCAGCGGAAAAATGGCCAAAAAACGGATGGGCTATAGCCTTGGGGGTAGGGGCTGGCCCACTTCGTCCGCCGGACTCGGAATGGGGCGAGACTTTGCGAGCGGCCTCCATGTGCCAAATATAGGCCCGGGCGCAGCCGCGCCCAAAAATAACTGCCCGAAGGCCGGGCGCCAATTTCGTCCAGCGGCAAAATGGCCAAAAAACGGATGGGCTATAGCCTTGGGGGGAGGGGATGGCCCCCTTCGTCCGCCGGACTCGGAATGGGGCGAGACTTTGCGAGCGGCCTCCGTATGCCAAAAATAGGCCGCGGGTACAGCCGCGCCCAAAAATAACCGCCCGAAGGCCGGGGCGCCAAGTTCGCCCAGCGGAAAAATGGCCAAAAAATGGGTGGGCTATACCCTTGGGGGGAGGGGCTGGCCGACTTCGTCCGCCGGACTCGGAATGGGACGAGACTTTGCGAACGGCCTCCGCGTGCCAAAAATAGGCCGCGGGCACAGCCGTGCCCAAAAATAACCCACCGAAGGTCGGCGCGCCCAAACACCCCAGCGGAAAAATGGCCAAAAAACGGGTGGGCTATAGCCTTGGGGGGAGGGGCTGGCCAACTTCGTCCGCGGACTCGGAATGCGGTGAGACTTTGCGGCGGCCTCCGCATGCCAAAAATAAGCCGCGGGCACTGCCGAACAAAAATAACCACCCGAAGGCCGGCGCCAAGTTCGTCCAGCGGAATAATGGCCAAAAACGGGTGGGCTACACCTTGGGGAGGGGCTGGCCCACTTCGTCCGCCGGGCTCGGAATGGGGCGAGACTTTGCGAGCGGCCTTCGTATGCCAAAAATAGGCCGCGGGCACAGTCGCGCCCAAAAATAACCGCCCGAAGTTCGTCCAGCGGAAAAATGACAAAAAACGGGTGGGCTATAGCCTTGGGGGGAGGGGCTGGCCACTTCGTCCGCCGGACTAGGAATGGGGCGAGACTTTGCGTGCGGCCTCCGTGTTCCAAAAATAGGCCGGGGGCACAGCCGTACCCAAAAATAACCGCCCGAAGGCCGGGCCGCCAAGTTCGTCCAGCGGAAAAATGGCCAAAAAACGGGTGGGCTATAGCCTTGGGGGGAGGGGCTGGCCAACTTCGTCCGCCGTTCTCGGAATGGGACGAGGCTTTGCGAGCGGCCTCCGCGTGCCAAAAATAGGCCGCGGGCACAGCCGTACCCAAAAATAACCGCCCGAAGGCCGGGGCGCCAAGTTCGTCCAGCGGTAAAATGGCCAAAAAACGGGTGGGCTATAGCCTTGGGGGGAGGGGCTGGCCGACTTCGTCCGCCGGACTCGGAATGGGGTGAGACTTTGCGAGCGGCCTCCGCGTGCCAAAACTAAGCCACGGGCACTACCGAAACCAAAAATAACCGCCCGAAGGCGGGGGCGTCAAGTTCGTCCAGCGGAATAATGGCCAAACAACGGGTGGGCTACAGCCTTGGGGGGAGGGGCTGGCCAACTTCGTTCGCCGGACTCAGAATGGGGCGACACTTTGCGAGCGGCCACCGCGTGCCAAAAATAGGCCGCGGGCACAGCCGTGCCCAAAAATAACCGCCCGAAGGCCGGGGCGCCAAGTTCCTCCAGCGGTAAAATGGCCAAAAAACGGGTGGGCTATAGCCTTGGGGGGAGGGGCTGGCCAACTTCGTCCGCCGGGCTAGGAATGGGACGAGACTTTGCGAGCGGCCACCGCGTGCCAAAAATAGGCCGCGGGCACAGCCGCACCCAAAAATAACCACCCGAAGGCTGGGCCGCCAAGTTCGTCCAGCGGAAAAATGGCCAAAAAACGGGTGGGCTATAGCCTTGGGGGGAGGGGCTGGCCAACTTCGTCCGCTGGGCTCGGAATGGGGTGAGACTTTGCGAGGGGCCACCGCGTGCCAAAAATAGGCCGCGGGCACAGCCGCACCCAAAAATAACCGCCCGAAGGCTGGGCCGCCAAGTTCGTCCAGCGGTAAAATGGCCAAAAAACGGGTGGGCTATAGCCTTGGGGGGAGGGGCTGGCCTACTTCGTCCGCCGGACTCGGAATGGTACGAGACTTTACGAGTGGCCTCCGCGTGCCAAAAATAGGCCGCGGACACAGCCGCGCCCAAAAATAACCGCCCGAAGGCTGGGCCGCCAAGTTCGTCCAGCGGAAAAATGGCCAAAAAACGGGTGGGCTATAGCCTTGGGGGGAGGGGCTGGCCAACTTCGTCCGCTGGGCTCGGAATGGGGTGAGACTTTGCGAGGGGCCTCCGCGTGCCAAAACTATGGCCGCGGGCACAGCCGCGCCCAAAAATAACCGCCCGAAGGTCGGCGCGCCCAAACCCCCCAGCGTAAAAATGGGCAATAAACGGCAGGGCTATAGCATTGGGGTAGGGGCTGGCCAACTTCGTCCGCCGGACTCGGAATGGGGTGAGACTTTGCGAGCGGCCTCCACCTGCCAAAAATAGGCCGCTGGCACAGCTGCGCCAAAAAATAACCGCCCGAAGGCCGGGGCGCCAAGTTCGTCCAGCGGAAAAATGGCCAAAAAACGGGTGGGCTATAGCCTTGGGGGGAGGGGTTGGCCAACTTCGTCCGCCGGACTCGGAATGGGGTGAGACTTTGCGATCGGCCTTCGCGTGCCAAAAATAGACCGCGGTCACAGCCGCGCCCAAAAATAACCGCCCGAAGTTCGTCCAGCGGAAAAATGACAAAAAACGGGTGGGCTATAGCCTTGGGGGGAGGGGCTGGCCCACTTCGTCCGCCAGACTCGGAATGGGGCGAGACTTTGCTTGCGGCCTCCGTGTTCCAAAAATAGGCCGCGGCCACAGCCGCGCCTAATAATAACCACCCGAAGGCCGGGCCGCCAAGTTCGTCCAGCGGAAAAATGGCCAAAAAACGGGTGGGCTATAGCCTTGGGGGGAGGGGCTGGCCAACTTCGTCCGCCGGACTCGGAATGGGGCGAGACTTTACGAGCGGCCTCCGCGTGCCAAAAATAGGCTGCGGGCACAGTCGCGCCCAAAAATAACTGCTCGAAGGCCGGGGCGCCAAGTTCGTCCAGCGGAAAAATGGCCAAAAAACGGGTGGGCTATAGCCTTGGGGGGAGGGGCTGGCCAACTTCGTCCGCCGGACTCGGAATGGGGCGAGACTTTACGAGTGGCCTCCGCGTGCCAAAATTAGGCAGCGGGCGCAGCCACGCCCAAAAATTACCGCTCAAAATCCTGGGCGCCAAGTTCCTCCAGCGGAAAAATGGCCAAAAAACGGGTGGGCTATAGCCTTGGGGGGAGGGGCTGCCCAACTTCGTCCGCCGGACTCAGAATGGGGCGAGACTTTGCGAACGGCCTCCGCGTGCCAAAATTAGGCAGCGGGCGCAGCCACGCCCAAAAGTAACCGCTCGAAAACCGGGGCGCCAAGTTCGTCCAGCGGGAAAATGGCCAAAAAATGGGTGGGCTATAGCCTTGGGGGGAGGGGCTGGCCAACTTCGTCCGCCGGACTTGGAATGGGGCGAGACTTTGCGAGCGGCCTCCGCATTGTCAAAATAGGCCACGGGCACAGTCGCGCCCAGAAATAACCATCCGAAGGCCGGGGCGCCAAGTTCGTCCAGCGGTAAAATGGCCAAAAAACGGGTGGGCTATAGCCTTGGGGGGATGGGCTGGCCCACTTCGTCCGCCGGACTCGGAATGGGGCGAGACTTTGTGAGCGGCCTCCGCGTACCAAAAATAGGCCGCGGGCACAGCCGCGCCAAAAAAAAACCGCCCGAAGGCCGGGGCGCCAAGTTCGACCAGCGGAAAAATGGCCAACATCGTCCGCGGACTCGGTATGGGACGAGACTTTGTGAGCGACCTCCGCGGGCCAAAAATAGGCCGCAGGCACAGCCACGCCCAAAAATAACCGCCCGAAGGTTGGCGCGCCCAAACCCCCTAGCGGAAAAATGGCCAAAAAACGGGTGGGCTATAGCCTTGGGGGGAGGGGCTGGCCAACTTCGTCCGCCGGACTCGGTATGGGGTGAGACTTTACGAGCGGCCTCCGCGTGCCAAAAATAGGCCGCGGGCACAGCCGCGCCCAAAAATAACCGCCCGAAGGCCGGGGCGCCAAGTTCGTCCAGCGGTAAAATGGCCAAAAAACGGGTGGGCTATAGCCTTGGGGGGAGGGGCTGGCCAACTTCGTCCGCCGGACTCGGAATGGGGCGAGACTTTGCGAGCGGCCTCCGCGTGCTAAAAATAGGCCGCGGGCACAGTCGCGCCCAAAAATAACCGCTCGAAGGCCGGGGCGCCAAGTTCGTCCAGCGGAAAAATGGCCAAAAAACGGGTGGGCTATGGCCTTGGGGGGAGGGGCTGGCCAACTTCGTCCGCCGGACTCGGAATGGGGTGAGACTTTACGAGCGGCCTCCGCGTGCCAAAAATAGGCAGCGGGCGCAGCCACGCCCAAAAGTAACCGCTCGAAAACCGGGGCGCCAAGTTCCTCCAGCGGAAAAATGGCCAAAAAACGGGTGGGCTATAGCCTTGGGGGGAGGGGCTGCCCAACTTCGTCCGCCGGACTCGGAATGGGGCGAGACTTTGCGAGCGGCCTCCGCGTGCCAAAATTAGGCAGCGGGCGCAGCCATGCCCAAAAGTAACCGCTCGAAAACCGGGGCGCCAAGTTCGTCCAGCGGGAAAATGGCCAAAAAACGGGTGGGCTATAGCCTTGGGGGGAGGGGCTGGCCAACTTCGTCCCCCGGACTTGGAATGGGGAGAGACTTTGCGAGCGGCCTCCGCATTGCAAAAATAGGCCACGGGCACAGTCGCGCCCAGAAATAACCATCCGAAGGCCGGGGCGCCAAGTTCGTCCAGCGGTAAAATGGCCAAAAAACGGGTGGGCTATAGCCTTGGGGGGATGGGCTGGCCAACCAAATCGCGCGGACTCGGAATGGGGCGAGACTTTGTGAGCGGCATCCGCGTGACAAAAATAGGCAGCCGAGCACAGCCGCGCTAAAAAAAACCGCCCGAAGGTCGGGCGCCAAGATCGACCAGTGGAAAAATGGCCAACATCGTCCGCGGACTCGGTATGGGGCGAGACTTTGCCAGCGACCTCCGCGCGTGCCAAAAATAGGCCGCAGGCACAGCCGTGCCAAAAATAACCGCCCGAAGGTTGGCGCGCCCAAACCCCCAGCGGAAAAATGGCCAAAAACGGGTGGGCTATAGCCTTGGGGGAGGGGCTGGCCAACCGTCCGCGGACTCGGTATGGGGTGAGACTTTACGAGCGGCCTCCGCGTGCAAAAAATAGGCCAGCGGGCACAGCCGCGCCAAAAATAACCGCCCGAAGGCCGGGCGCCAAGTTCGTCCAGCGGTAAAATGGCCAAAAACGGGTGGGCTATAGCCTTGGGGGAGGGGCTGGCCAACCGTCCGCGGACTCGGAATGGGGCGAGACTTTGCGAGCGGCCTCCGCGTGCAAAAAAATAGGCAGCGGAGCACAGTCGCGCCCAAAATAACCGCTCGAAGGCCGGGCGCCAAGTTCGTCCCAGCGGAAAAATGGCCAAAAACGGGTGGGCTATAGCCTTGGGGGAGGGCCTGGCCAACTTCGTCCGCCGGACTCGGAATGGGGCGAGACTTTACGAGTGGCCTCCGCTTGCCAAAATTAGGCAGCGGGCGCAGCCACGTCCAAAAATTACCGCTCAAAAGCCTGGGCGCCAAGTTCCTCCAGCGGAAAAATGGCCAAAAAACGGGTGGGCTATAGCCTTGGGGGGAGGGGCTGCCCAACTTCGTCCGCCGGACTCGGAATGGGGCGAGACTTTGCGAGCGGCCTCCGCCTGCCAAAATTAGGCAGCGGGCGCAGCCACGCCCAAAAGTAACCGCTCGAAAACCGGGGCGCCAAGTTCGTCCAGCGGGAAAATGGCCAAAAAACGGGTGGGCTATAGCCTTGGGGGGAGGGGCTGGCCAACTTCGTCCGCCGGACTTGGAATGGGGTGAGACTTTGCGAGCGGCCTCCGCGTTGCAAAAATAGGCCACGGGCACAGTCGCGCCCAGAAATAACCATCCGATGGCCGGGGCGCCAAGTTCGACCAGCGGAAAAATGGCCAACATCGTCCGCGGACTCGGTATGGGACGAGACTTTGCGAGCGACCTCCGTGTGCCAAAAATAGGCCGCAGGCACAGCCGCGCTAAAAATAACCGCCCGAAGGTTAAGCGCGCCCAAACCCCCAGCGGAAAAATGGCCAAAAAAGCGGGTGGGCTATAGCCTTGGGGAGGGGCTGGCCAACTTCGTCCGCGGACTCGGTATGGGGTGAGACTTTACTGAGCGGCCTCCGCATGCCAAAAATAGGCCGCGGGCACAGCCAGCCTTAAAAATAACCGCCCGAAGGCCGGGCGCCAAGTTCGTCCAGCGGTAAAATGCCCAAAAACGGGTGGGCTATAGCCTTGGGGGAGGGCTGGCCAACTGTCCGCCGGACTCGGAATGGGGCGAGACTTTGCGAGCGGCCTCCGCGTGCTAAAAATAGGCCGCGGGCACAGTCGCGCCCAAAAATAACTGCTCGAAGGCCGGGGCGCCAAGTTCGTCCAGCGGAAAAATGGCCAAAAAACGGGTGGGCTATAGCCTTGGGGGGAGGGGCTGGCCAACTTCGTCCGCCGGACTCGGAATGGGACGAGACTTTGCGAGCGGCCTCCACGTGCCAAAAATAACCGCCCAAAGGTCTGCGCGCCCAAACCCCCCAGCGGAAAAATGGCCAAGAAACGGGTGGGCTATAGCCTTGGGGGGAGGGGCTGGCCAACTTCGTCCGCCGGACTCGGAATGTGGTGAGACTTTGCGAGCGGCCTCAGCCTGCCCAAAATAGGCCACGGGCACAGCCGTACCCAAAAATAACCACCCGAAGGCCGGGCAACAAGTTCATCCCACGGAAAAATGGCCAAAAACGGGTGGGCTATAGCCATGAGGAGGGGCTGGCCAACTTCGTCCGCGGACTCGGAATGGGGCGAGACTTTGCGGCGGCCTCGAATCCGAAAAATTGGCCGTGGACAAAGCCGCACCCATAAATAACCCCCCGAAGGCCGGGGCGCCAAGTTCGTCCAGCGCAAAAATGGCATAAAAACGGGTGGGCTATAGCCTTGGGGGGAGGGGCTGGCCCACTTCGTCCGCCAGACTCGGAATGGGGCGAGACTTTACGAGCGGCCTCCGCGTGCTAAAAATAGGCCGCGGACACAGCCGCGCCCAAAAATAACCCCCCGAAGGTCGGCGCACACAAACCCCCCAGCGGAAAATGGCGAAGAAACGGGTGGGCTATAGCCTTGGAGGGAGGGGCTGGCCAACTTCGTCCGCCGGACTCGGAATGGGGCGAGACTTTGTGAGCGGCCTCCGCGTGCCAAAAATACACGGCGGGCACAGCCGCGCCCAAAAATAACCCCCCGAAGGTCGGCGCGGCCAAACCCCCCAGTGGAAAAATGGCCAAAAAACGGGTGGGCTATAGCCTTGGGGGGAGGGGCTGGCCAACTTCGTCTGCCGGACTCGGAATGGGGCGAGACTTTGCGAGCGGCCTCCGCGTGCCAAAAATAGGCCGCAGGCACAGCCGAGCCCAAAAATAACCACCCGAAGGCCAGGGCGCCAAGTTCATCCAGCGGAAAAATGGCCAAAAAACGGGTGGGCTATAGCCTTGGGAGGCGGGGCTGGCAAACTTCGTCCGCCGGACTCGGAATGGGGCGTGACTTTGCGAGCGGCCTCCACGTGCCAAAAATCGGCCGCGGGTACAGCCGCACCCAAAAATACCTGCCCGAAGGCCGGGGCGCCAAGTTCGTCCAGCGGAAAATGGCCACAACAACGGGTGGGCTATAGCCTTGGGGGGTGGGGCTGGCAAACTTCGTCCGCCGGACTCGGAATGGGGCGTGACTTTGCGAGCGGCCTCCACGTGCCAAAAATCGGCCGCGGGTACAGCCGCACCCAAAAATACCTGCCCGAAGGCCGGGGCGCCAAGTTCGTCCAGCGGAAAATGGCCACAACAACGGGTGGGCTATAGCCTTGGGGGGTGGGGCTGGCAAACTTCGTCCGCCGGACTCGGAATGGGGCGAGAGTTTGCGAGCGGCCTCCGTGTGCCAAAAATAGGCCGCGGGCACAGCCGCGCCCAAAAATACCCGCCCGAAGGCCGGGGCGCCAAGTTCGTCCCGCGGAAAAATGGCCAAAAAATGGGTGGGCTATAGCCTTGGGGGGAGGGGCTGGCCAACTTCGTCCGCCGGGCTCGGAATGGGGCGAGACTTTGCGAGCGGTCTCCGCATGCCAAAAATCGGCCGCGGGCACAGTCGCGTCCAAAAATAACCGCCCGAAGGCCGGGGCGCCAAGTTCGTCCTGCGGAAAAATGGCCAAAAAACAGGTGGGCTAAAGCCTTGGGGGGATGGGCTGCCCAACTTCGTCCGCCGGACTCGGAATGGAGCGAGACTTTGCGAGCGTCCTCCGCGTGCCAAAAATCGGCCGCGGGCACAGCCGCGCCCAAAAATAACCACCCGAAGGCCGGGGCGCCAAGTTCGTCCCGCGGAAAATGGCCACAACAACGGGTGGGCTATAGCCTTGGGGGGTGGGGCTGGCAAACTTCGTCCGCCGGACTCGGAATGGGGCGAGACTTTGCGAGCGGCCTCCACGTGCCAAAAATCGGCCGCGGGTACAGCCGCACCCAAAAATACCTGCCCGAAGGCCGGGGCGCCAAGTTCGTCCAGCGGAAAATGGCCACAACAACGGGTGGGCTATAGCCTTGGGGGGTGGGGCTGGCAAACTTCGTCCGCCGGACTCGGAATGGGGCGAGAGTTTGCGAGCGGCCTCCGCGTGCCAAAAATCGGCCGCGGGCACAGCCGTGCCCAAAATAACCGCCCGAAGGCCGGGGCGCCAAGTTCGTCCAGCGGAAAAATGGCCAAAAAACGGGTGGGCTATAGCCTTGGGGGGGGGGGGCCGGCCCACTTCGTCCGCCGGACTCGGAATGGCGTGAGACTTTGCGAGGCACCTCCGTGTGCCAAAAATAGGCCGCGGGCACAGACGCGCCCAAAAATAACAGCCCGAAGGCCGGGGCGCCAAGTTTGTCAGCGGAAAAATGGCCAAAAAACGGGTGATCTATAGCCATGGGGGGAGGGGCTGGCCAACGTCGTCCGCCGGACTCGGAATGGGGCGAGACTTTGCGAGCGGCCTCCACGTACCAAAAATAGGCCGCGGGCACAGCCGCGCCCCAAAATAACTGCCCGAAGGCTGGGGCTCCAAGTTCGTCCAGCGGAAAAATGGCCAAAAAACGGGTGGGCTATAGCCTTGGGGGAGGGGCTGGCCCACTTCGTCCGCCGGACTCGGAATGGGGCGAGACTTTGCGAGCGGCCTCCGCGTGCCAAAAATCGGCCGCGGGCACAGCCGCGTCCAAAAATAACCGCCCGAAGGCCGGGGCACCAAGTTTGTCAGCGGAAAAATGGCCAAAAAACGGGTGATCTATAGCCATGGGGGGAGGGGTTGGCCAACGTCGTCCGCCGGACTCGGAATAGGGCGAGACTTTGCGAGCGGCCTCCGCGTACCAAAAATAGGCCGCGGGCACAGCCGCGCCCCAAAATAAATGCCCGAAGGCTGGGGCGCCAAGTTCGTCCAGCGGAAAAATGGCCAAAAAACGGGTGGGCTATAGCCTTGGGGGGAGGGGCTGGCCGACTTCGTCCGCCGGACTCGGAATGGGGTGAGACTTTGCGAGCGGCCTCTGCGTGCCAAAAATAGGCCGTAGGCACAGCCGAGCCCAAAATAACCGCCCGAAGGCCAGGGCGCGAGGTTCGTCCAGCGGAAAAATGGCCAAAAAACGGGTGGGCTATAGCCTTGGGGGGCGGGGCTGGCAAACTTCGTCCGCCGGACTCGGAATGGGGCGAGACTTTGCGAGGCGCCTCCGTGTGCCAAAAATAGGCCGAGGGCACAGCCGCACCCAAAAATACCCGCCCGAAGGCCGGGGCGCCAAGTTCGTCCCGCGGAAAAATGGCCAAAAAATGGGTGGGCTATAGCCTTGGGGGGAGGGGCTGGCCAACTTCGTCCGCCGGACTCGGAATGGGGCGAGACTTTGCGAGCGGCCTCCGCATGCCAAAAATCGGCCGCGGGCACAGCCGCGCCCAAAAATAACCGCCCGAAGGCCGGGGCGCCAAGTTCGTCCTGCGGAAAAATGGCCAAAAAACAGGTGGGCTAAAGCCTTGGGGGGAGGGGCTGCCCAACTTCGTCCGCCGGACTCGGAATGGAGCGAGACTTTGCGAGCGTCCTCCGCGAGCCAAAAATCGGCCGCGGGCACAGCCGCGCCCAAAAATAACCACCCGAAGGCCGGGGCGCCAAGTTCGTCCCGCGGAAAATGGCCACAACAACGGGTGGGCTATAGCCTTGGGGGGTGTGGCTGGCAAACTTCGTCCGCCGGACTCGGAATGGGGCGAGACTTTGCGAGCGGCCTCCGCGTGCCAAAAATCGGCCGCGGGCACAGCCGCACCCAAAAATACCTGCCCGAAGGCCGGGGCGCCAAGTTCGTCCAGCGGAAAATGGCCACAACAACGGGTGGGCTATAGCCTTGGGGGGTGGGGCTGGCAAACTTCGTCCGCCGGACTCGGAATGGGGCGAGAGTTTGCGAGCGGCCTCCACGTGCCAAAAATCGGCCGCGGGCACAGCCGCGCCCAAAAATAACCGCCCGAAGGCCGGGGCGCCAAGTTTGTCCAGCGGAAAAATGGCCAAAAAACGGGTGGGCTATAGCCTTGGGGGGGGGGGCCGGCCCACTTCATCCGCCGGACTCGGAATGGCGTGAGACTTTGCGAGGCGCCTCCGTGTGCCAAAAATATGCCGCGGGCACAGTCGCGCCCAAAAATAACAGCCCGAAGGCCGGGGCGCCAAGTTTGTCAACGGAAAAATGGCCAAAAAACGGGTGATCTATAGCCATGGGGGGAGGGGCTGGCCAACGTCGTCCGCCGGACTCGGAATGGGGCGAGACTTTGTGAGCGGCCTCCGCGTACCAAAAATAGGCCGCGGGCACAGCCGCGCCCCAAAATAACTGCCCGAAGGCTGGGGCGCCAAGTTCAACCAGCGGAAAAATGGCCAAAAAACGGGTGGGTTATAGCCTAGGGGGAGGGGCTGGCCAACTTCGTCCGCCGGACTCGGAATGGGGCGAGACTTTGCGAGCGGCCTCCGCGTGCCAAAAATAGGCGCAGGCACAGCCGAGCCCAAAAATAACCGCCCGAAGGCCAGGGCGCCAAGTTCGTCCAGCGGAAAAATGGCCAAAAAACGGGTGGGCTATAGCCTTGGGGGGTGGGGCTGGCAAACTTCGTCCGCCGGACTCGGAATGGGGCGAGACTTTGCGAGGCGCCTCCGTGTGCCAAAAATAGGCCGCGGGCACAGCCGCGCCCAAAAATACCTGCCCGAAGGCCGGGGCGCCAAGTTCGTCCCGCGGAAAAATGGCCAAAAAACGAGTGGGCTATAGCCTTGGGGGGAGGGGCTGGCCCACTTCGTCCGCCGGACTCGGAATGGGGGGAGACATTGCGAGCGGTTTCGGCGGGCTAAAAATCGGCCGCGGGCACAGCCGCGCCCAAAAATAACCGCCCGAAGGCCGGGGCGCCAAGTTCGTCCAGCGGAAAAATGGCCAAAAAACGGGTGGGCTATAGCCTTGGGGGGAGGGGCCGGCCCACTTCGTCCGCCGGACTCGGAATGGCGTGAGACTTTGCGAGGCGGCTCCGTGTAGCAAAAATAGGCCGTGGGCACAGCCGCGCCCAAAAATACCCGCCCGAGGGCCGGGACGCCAAGTTCGTCCAGCGGAAAAAGGCCACAAAAACGAGTGGGCTATAGCCTTGCGGGGTGGGGCTGGCCAACTTCGTCCGCCGGACTCGGAATGGCGCGAGACTTTACGAGGCACCTCCGCGTGCCAAAAATCGGCCGCGGGCACAGCCGCGCCCAAAAATACCCGCCCGAAGGCCGGGGCGCCAAGTTCGTCCAGCGGAAAATGGCCACAAAAAAGGGTGTGCTATAGCCTTGGGGGGTGGGGCTGGCCGACTTCGTCCGCCGGACTCGGAATGGCGCGAGACTTTGCGAGGTGCCTCCGTGTGCCAAAAATAGGCTGCGGGCACAGCCGCGCCCAAAAACACCCGCCCGTAGGCCGGGGCGCCAAGTTCGTCCAGCGGAAAAATGGCCAAAAAACGGGTGGGCTATAGCCTTGGGGGGAGGGGCTGGCCAACTTCGTCCGCCGGACTCGGAATTGGACGAGACTTTGCGAGGTGCCTCCGAGTGCCAAAAATAGGCCGCGGGAACAGCCGCGCCCAAAAAAAACCCCCCGTAGGCCGGTGCGCCAACACCGCCCAGCGGAAAAATGGCCAAAAAACGGGTGGGCTATAGCCTTGGGGGGAGGGGCTGGTCAATGTTCGTCCACCGGACTCGGAATGGGGCGACACTTTGCGAGCAGCCTCCATGTATGCAAAATAGGCCACGGGAACAGACGCACCCAAAAAAAACCGCCCGAAGGTCCGGTCCCAAAGTTCGTCCGCCGCAAAAACGCCAAAAAAACGGGTGGGCTATAGCCTTGGGGGGATGGGCTGGCCAAGTTCGTCCGCCAGACTCGGAATTGGGTCACACTTTGCGAGGGGCCTCCGTGTCGTAAAAATAGGCCACGAGCACAGCCGAGCCCAAAAGTAGGCGCCCGAAGGTCCGGTCCCCATGTTCGTCCGCCGCAAAAATGCCCAACAAACGGGAGGGCTATAGCCTTGGGGGGAGGGGCTGGCCAAGTTCGTCCGCCGGACTCGGAATGGGGCCAGACTTTGCGAGGGGCCTACGTGTGCCAAAAATATGCCGCGGGCATAGCCGCGCCCGGAAATAAGCGCCCGAAGGTCCGGTCCCCAAGTTCGTCCGCCCCCAAATTTCCCAAAAAACGGGTGGGCTATAGCCTTGTGGGGAGGGGCTGGCCAAGTTCGTCCGCCAGACTCGCCAGACTTTACAAGGGGCCTCCGTGTGCCAAAAATAGGACGCTAGCACAGCCGCGCCCAAAAATAACCACCAGAAGGCCGGGTTGCCAAGTTCGTCCAGCGGAAAAAGGCCACAAAAACGGGTGGGCTATAGCCTTGGGGGGTGGGGCTGGCCAAGTTCGTCTGCCGGACTCGGAATGGGGTGAGACTTTGCGAGCGGCCTCCGTGTACCAAAAATTGGCCGCGGAAATGGCCGCTCCCATAAATAACCGCCCGAAGGCCGGGGCGCCAAGGTCATCCAGCGGAAAAAGGCCACACAAATGGGTGGGCTATAGCCTTGGGGGGTGGGGCTGGCCAAGTTCGTCCGCCGGACTCGGAATGGGGCGAGACTTTGCGAGCGGCCTCCGTGTTCTAAAAATAGGCCACGGCACAGCCATGCCCAAAAATAACCGCCCGAAGGCCGGGGCGCCAAATTCGTCCAGTGGAAAAAGGCCACAAAAACGGGTGGGCTATAGCCTTGGGGGGTGGGGCTGGCCAAGTTCGTCCGCCGGACTCGGAATGGGATGAGACTTTGCGATCGGCCTCCGTGTGCTAAAAATAGGCCGAGGGCACAGCCGCGCCCAAAAATAACTGCCCGAAGGCTGGGACGCCAAGTTCGACCAGCGGAAAAAGCCCACAAAAACGGGTGGGCTATAGCCTTCGGGGGGGGTGTTGGCCTTGTTCGTGCGCGGGACTCGGTTTGGGACGAGATTTTGCGAGTGGCCTCCGTGTGTCAAAAATAGGCCGTGGCCACAGCCGCGCCAAAAAAGAACCGACCGAAGGCCGGGGCGCCAAGTTCGTCCAGCGTAAAACGGCCACAAAAATGGGTGGGCTATAGCCTTGTGGGGTGGAGCTAGCCAAGTTCGTCTGCCGGACTCGGAATGGGGTGAGACTTTACGAGCGGCCTTTGTGTCTGAAAAATAGGCCGTGGGCGCAGCCGCGCCCAAAAATAACTGCCCGAAGGCCGGTGCGCCAAGGTCGTCCAGCGTAAAACGGCCACAAAAATGGGTGGGCTATAGCCTTGTGGGGTGGGGCTGGCCAAGTTCGTCTGCCGGACTCTGAATGGGGCGAGACTTTGCGAGTGGTCTCCGTGTACCAAAAATTGGCCGCGGGCACAGCCGCGCCCATAAATAACCGCCCGAAGGCCGGGGCGCCAAGGTCGTCCAGCGGAAAAAGGCCACACAAACGGGTGGGCTATAGCCTTGGGGGTGGGGCTGGCCAAGTTCGTCCGCCGGACTCGGAATGGGGCGAGACTTTGCGAGCAGCCTCCGTGTGCCAAAAATAGGCCACGGGTACAGCCGTGCCCAAAAATAACCGCCCGAAGGCCGGGGCGCCAAATTCGTCCAGTGGAAAAAGGCCACAAAAACGGGTGGGCTATAGCCTTGGGCGGTGGGGCTGGCCAACTTCGTCCGCCGGACTCGGAATGGGGGGAGACTTTGCGATCGCCCTCCGTGTGGTAAAAATAGGCCGAGGGAACAGCCGCACCCAAAAATAACTGCCCGAAGGCCGGGACGCCAAGTTCGTCCAGCGAACAAAGGCCACAAAAACGGCTGGGCTATAGCATTGGGAGGTGGGGTTGGCCAAGTTCGTCCGCCGGACTCGGAATGGGGCGAGATTTTACGAGCGGCCTCCGTGTGCCAAAAATAGGCCACGGGCACAGCCGCGTCTAAAATTAGGCGCCCGAAGGCCGGGTCGCCAATTTCGTCCAGTGTAAAAAGGCCACAAAAACGGGTGGGCTATAGCCTTGGGGGGTGGGGCTGGCCAACTTCGTCCGCCGGACTCGGAATGGGACGAGACTTTGCGATCGGCCTCCGTGTGCTAAAAATAGGCCGAAGGCACAGCCACGCCCAAAAATAACTGCCCGAAGGCCGGGACGCCAAGTTCGCCCAGCGGAAAAAGCCCACAAAAATTGGTGGGCTATAGCCTTCGGGGGTGGGGCTAGCCAAGTTCGTCCGCCAGACTCGGAATGGGACGAGACTTTGCGAGTGGCCTCCGTGTGTCAAAAATAGGCCGCGGGCACAGCAGCGCCCAAAAATAACCGCCCGAAGGCCGGGGCGCCAACTTCGTCCAGCGGAAAACGGCCACAAAAACAGTTGGGCTATAGCCTTGGGGGGTGGGGCTGGCGAAGTTCGTACGTCGGACTCGGAATGGGGTGAGACTTTGCGAGCGGCTTCCATGTGCTAAAAATAGGCCACAGGTACAGCCGCGCCCAAAAATAACCGCCCGAAGGCAGGGTCGCCAAGTTCGTCCAGCGCAAAAAGGCCACAAAAACGGGTGGGCTATAGCGTTGGGGGGTGGGGCTGCCCAAGTTTGTCCGCCGGCCTAGGAATGGGACGAGACTTTGCGAGCGGCCTCCGTGTGCCAAAAATAGGCCGCGGGTACAGCCGCACCCAAAAATAACCGCCCGAAGGCCGGGGCGCCAACTTCGTCCAACGGAAAAAGGCCACAAAAACGGGTGGGCTATAGCCTTGGGGGGTGGGGCTGGCCAAGTTCGTCCGCCGGACTTGGAATGGGACGAGACATTGCGAGCGGCCACCGTGTGCCAAAAATAGGCCGCGGGCACAGCAGCACCTAAAATGAACCGACCGAAGGCCGGGGCGCCAACTGCGTTCATCGGAAATTGGACAATTACACAGGTGGGCTATTGCCTTGGGGGGTTGGGCTGGCCTAGTTCGTCCGCCGGACTATGAATGGGGTGCGACTTTGCGAGCGCCCTCCGTGTGCCAAAAATAGGCTGTGGGAATAGCTGCGCCAAAAATAACCGCCGAAGTCCGGGACGCCAAGTTCGTCCCCATGGAAAAAGGCCACAAAAATGGGTGGGCTATAGCCTTGGGGGTCGGTGCTGGCCTATTACGTCCGCCGGACAAAGAATGGGGCGAGACTTTGTGAGCAGCCTCTGTGTGCGAAAAATAGGCCGCGGTCAAAGCCGCGCCCAAAAATAACCGCCCGAAGGTCGGGACGTCAAGTTCGTCCTGCGGAAAAAGGCCACAAAAACGGGTGGGCTATAGCCTTGGGGGGTGGGGCTGGCCAAGTTAGTCCGCCGGACTCGGAATGGGGAGAGACTTTGCGCGCGGCCTCCGTTTACTAAAAATAGGCCGCGGGCAAAGCCGCACCCAAAAATAACCGCGCGAAGTCCGAGGCGCCAAGTTCGAAGAGCGGAAAAAGGCCACAAAAACGGGTGGGCTATAGCCTTGGGAGGTGGGGCTGGCCAAGTTCGTCCGCCAGAATCGGAATGGGGTGAGACTTTGTGAGCGACATCCGTGTGTCAAAAATAGGCCGCGGGCACAGCCGCGCTAAAAAATAACAGCTCGAAGTCCGAGGCGCCATGTTCGAAGAGTAGAAAAAGGCCACAAAAATGGGTGGGCCATAGCCTTGGGGGGTGGGGCTGGCCAAGTTCGTCCGCCGGAATCGGAATGGGGCGAGACTTTGCGAGCGGCCTCCGTGAGTCAAAAATAAGCCATGGTCACAGCCGCGCCAAAAAATAACCACCCGAAGGCCGGGGCGCCAACTTCTTCCAGCGGAAAAAGGCCACAAAAATGGGTGGGCTATAGCCTTGGGGGGTGGGGCTGGCCTAGTTCGACAACTGGCCTCGGAAAGGGGCGAGACTTTGCGAGCAGCCTCTGTGTCCCAAAAATAGGCCGTGGACACAGCCGCGCCCATAAATAACCGCCCGAAGTCCGGGGCGCCAAGTTCGAAGAGCGGAAAAAGGCCACAAAAACGGGTGGGCTATAGCCTTGGGGGGTGGGACTGGCCAAGTTCGTCCGCCGGACTCGGAATGGGGAGAGACTTTGCGAGCGGCCTCCGTGTGCCAAAAGTAGGTCGTGGGCACAGCCACACCCAAAAATAACTGCCCGAAGGCCGCGGAACCAAGTTCGTCCAGCGGAAAAAGGCCATAAAAACGGGCTGGCTATAGCCTTAGGGGGTGGGGCAGGCCAAGTTCGTCAGCCGGACTTGGAATGGGACGAGACATTGCGAGCGACCTCCGTGGCCCAAAAATATGCCGCGGTCACAGCCGCGCCAAAAAATGACTGTCCGAAGGCCGTGGCGCGATGTTCGTCCAGCGGAAATAGGCCACAAAAACGGGTGGGCTATAGCTTTGGGGGGTGGGGCTGGCCAAGTTTGTCCGGCGGACTCGTAATGGGACGAGACTTTGCGAGCGGCCTCCGTGTGCCAAAAATAGGCCGCGGGCAAAGACATGCCCAAAAATAACCCCCCGAACGCCGGGGCGCCAAGTTCGTCCAGCTGAAAAAGGCCACAAAAATGGGTGGGCTATAGCCTTGGGGGGTGGGGCTGGTCTAGTTCGTCCACCGGACTCGGAATGGGGCGAGACTTTACGAACGGTCTCCGTGTTCAAAAAATAGGCCGCGGGCACAGCTGCGCCCAAAAATAACCGCCCGAAGGCCGTGGCACGAAGTTCGTCCAGCGGAAAAAGGGCATAAAAACGGGCGGGCTATAGCCTTGGGGGTGGGCTGGCTGAAGTTCGTCCGCCGGACTTGGAATGGGACGAGCCATTGCGAGCGACCTCCGTGTGCCAAAAATATACCGCGGTCACAGCCGCGCCAAAAAATGACTGCCCGAAGGCTGGGGCGCCAAGTTTGTCCAGCAGAAAAAGGACACAAAAACGTGTGGGCTATAGCCTTGGGGGGTGGGGCTGGCCAAGTTTGTCTGCCGGACTCGGAATGGGGTGAGACTTTGATAGCGGCCTCCGTGTGCCAAAATTAGGCAGGGGGACACACCCACCCCCAATAATAACCGCCAGAAGGCTGGGCGCCCAGTTCGTCCACCGGAAAAAGGCCACAAAAACGGGTGGGCTATAGCCTTGGGGGGTGTGGCTGTCCAAGTTCGTCCGCCGGACTCGGAATGGGACGAGACTTTGCGAGCGGCCTCCGTGTACCAAAAATAGGCTGCAGGAACAGCCGCGCCCAAAAATAACCGCCTAAAGACCATAGCGCCAAGTTCATCCAGCGGAAAAAGGCCACAAAAACGGGTGGGCTATAGCCTTGGGGGGTGCGGATAGCCAAGTTCATCCGCCGGACTCGGAATGGGGCGAGACTTTGCGAGCGGCTTTCGTGTGCCAAAAATAGGCCACGGGGACAGCTGCACCCAAAAATAACCGACCAAGGCGGTGTGCGCCAAGTTCATCCAGCGGAAAAAGGCCGCAAAAACGGGTGGGCTATAGCCTTGGGGGGTGGGGCTGGCCAAGTTCGTCCGCCGGACTCGGAATGGGACGAGACTTTGCAAGGGGCCTCTGTGTGCCCAAAATAGGATGCGGGCACAGCCACGCCCAAAAATAACCGCCCGAAGGCCGGGGCGCCAACTTCGTCCAGCGGAAAAAGGCAACAAAAACGGGTGGGCTTTAGCATTGGGGGGTGGGGCTGGCCAAGTTCGTCCGCCGGACTCGGAATGGGGCGAGACTTTTCTAGCGGCTTTCGTGTGCCAAAAACAGGCCGCGGGCACAGCCGCACCGAAAAATAACCACCCGAAGGCCAGAGCGCCAAGTTCATCCAGCGGAAAAAGGCCACAAAAACGGGTGGGCTATAGCCTTGGGTGGCGCGGATGGCCAAGTTCGTCCGCCGGACTCGGAATGGGGCGAGACTTTGTGAGCGGCTTCCGTATGCCAAAAATAGGCCGCGTGCACAGCCGCGCCCAAATATAACCGACCGAAGGCCGGGGAGCCAAGTTCATCAAGTGGAAAAAGGCCGCAAAAACGGGTGGGCTATAGCCTTGGGGGGTGTGGCTGGCCAAGTTCGTCCACCGGACTCGGAATGGGACGAGACTTTGTAAGGGGCCTCCGTGTGCCAAAAATAGGATGCGGGCACAGCCACGCCCAAAAATAACCGACCGAAGGCCGGGGCGCCAAGTTCGTCCAGCGGAAAAATGCCACAAAAACGGGTGGGCTATATGCTTGGGGGGTGCAGCTGGCTAAGTTCGTCCGCGGGACTCGGAATGGGGTGAGCCTTTGCGAGTGGCCTCCGTGTGCCAAAAGTAGGCCACAAGCACAGCCGCGAACAAAAATAACTGCCCGAAGGCCAGGGCGCCAAGTTTGTCCAGCGGAAAAAGGCCACAAAAACGGGTAGGCTATAGCCTTGGGGGGTGGCGCCGGCCAAGTTTGTCCGCCGGACTCGGAATAGGGCGAGACTTTGCGAGTGGCCTCCGGGTGATAAAAACAGACCGCGGCCACAGCCGAGCCCAAAAATAACCGACCGAAGGCCGGGGCGCCAAGTTCGTCCGGCGGAAAAAGGCCACAAAAACGGGTGGGCTATAGCCTTGGGGGGTGGGGCTGGCCAAGTTCGTCAGCCGGTCTCGGAATGGGGCGACACTTTGTGAGCGGTCTCTTTGTGCCAAAACTAGGCCACGGGCACAGCCTCGCCCAAAAATAACCGCCCGAACGCCGGGGCGCCAAGTTCATCCAGCGGAAAAAGGCCACAAAAATGGGTGGGCTATAGCCTTGGGGGGAGGGGCTGGCCAAGTTCGTCCGGCGGACTAGGAATGGGGCGAGACTTTGCAAGCGGCATCCGTGTGCGAAAAATAGGCCGCAGGCACAGCCGCGCCCAAAAATAACCGCCCGAAGGCCGGGGAGCTAAGTTCGTCCAGCGGAAAAAGGCCACAAAAACGGGTGGGCTATAGCCTTGGGGGGTGGGGCTGGCCAAGTTCGTCCGCCGGACTCGGAATAGGGCGAGACTTTCCGAGCGGCCTCCATGTGCCAAAATAGGCCGAGGTACAGACGCAGCCCAAAAAAACCGCCAAAGGCCGGGGCGCCACGTTCGTCCAGCGGAAAAAGGCCACAAAAACGGGTGGGCTATAGCCTTGGGGGGTGGGGCTGGCCATGTTCGTCCGCCGGACTAGGAATGGGCGAGACTTTGCAAGCGGCATCCGTGTGTGAAAAATAGGCCGCAGGCACAGCCGCGCCCAAAAATAACCGCCCGAAGGCCGGGGCGCAAAGTTCGTCCAGCGGAAAAAGGCCACAAAAACGGGTGGGCTATAGCCTTGGGGGGTGGGGCTGGCCAAGTTCGTCCGCCGGACTCGGAATGGGGCGAAACTTTGCGAGCGGCCTCCATGTGCCAAAATAGGCCGAGGTACAGCCGCACCCAAAAATAACCGCCCGAAGGCCGGGGCGCCACGTTCGTCCAGCGGAAAAAGGCCACAAAAACGGTTGGGCTATAGCCTTGGGGGGTGGGGCCGGCCAAGTTCGTCCGCCGGACTCGGAATGGAGCGAGACTTTGCGTGCGGCTTTCGTGTGTGAAAAATAGGCCGCGGGCACAGCTGCACCCAAAAATAACCGACCGAAGGCCGGTGCGCCAAGTTCATCAAGCGGAAAAAGGCCGCAAAAACGGGTGGGCTATAGCCTTGGGGTGTGGGGCTGGCCATGTTCGTCCGCCGGACTCGGAATGGGGCGAGACATTGCGAGCGGCCTCCGTGTGCCAAAAATAGGCCGCGGGCCCAGCCGCACCCAAAAATAACCGCCCGAAGGCCGGGGCACAAAGTTTGTCCAGCGGAAAAAGCCCACAAAAACGGGTGGGCTATAGCCTTGGGGGGTGGGGCTGGCCAAGTTCGTCCGCCGGACTCGGAATGGGGCGAGACTTTGCGAGCGGCCTCAATGTGCCAAAATAGGCCGAGGTACAGCCGCACCCAAAAATAACCGCCCGAAGGCCGGGGCGCCAAGTTCGTCCAGCGGAAAAAGGCCATAAAAACGGGTGGGCTATAGCCTTGGGGGGTGGGGCTGGCCAAGTTCGTCCGCCGGACTCGGAATGGGGCGAGACTTTGCGAGCGGCCTCCATGTGCCAAAATAGGCCGAGGTACAGCCGCAACCAAAAATAACCGCCCGAAGGCCGGGGCGCCACGTTCGTCCAGCGGAAAAAGGCCACAAAAGCGGGTGGGCTATAGCCTTGGGGGGTGGGGCCAGCCAAGCTTGTCCGCCGGACTCGCAATGGGGCGAGACTTTGCGAGCGGCCTCCGTGTGCCAAAAATAGGCCGCGGGCACAGCCGCGCCCAAAAATAACCGCCCGAAGGCCAGGGCGCCAAGTTCGTCCAGCGGAAAAATGCCACAAAAACAGGTGGGCTATAGCCTTGCGGGGGGGGGGGGGCGGGCCATGTTCGTCAGCCGGACTCGGAATGGGGCGAGACTTTGTGAGTGGCCTCCGTGTGCCAAAAATAGGCCGAGGTACAGCCGAAAAATAACGCCCGAAGGCCGGGGCGCCAAGTTCGTCCAGCGGAAAAAGGCCACAAAAACGGGTTCATGATATTTAAGGGGAGCATACAATATGATTTTGGATAATATGCATTTTGAGCATTCTTTTGATGGCATGATGGTTCATGATAATTTTATGGTTAATTGGGTGTTTGGTATAATATGTTTCTAGGTTAACCATTGACATATTATCGGTCTTAACATGAATTTCTAGTAATTTTGATGATGAAGGGGGAGAAGTCATGTATTTTGAATATGAAGACATGTAATACATATTTTTGTATTTCAAGTATTTATGCATGTTTTTGAAATATTAAGGGGGAGCTTTCAAATTATCATAAATCAAATATTCAAGGGGAGTTTTTGATTTAAATGTTTAATTATGTATGCCATGTATTAAGGGGAGTTTAAATGTCAAAATACATGAGATATTTGTCATCATCAAAAAGTGGGGAGATTGTTAGCCTAAAGGGCTATACATAATGTAATTTTGATGATAACAAACATATGTATTGAGTGATCTAATAAATATTGTATTTCACATTTTCACTAGTTTTTAAGGATAATATTTATGCAAGTGAATCAAGTGAAATCAAGCTCAAGACACTCAATGGACAACGGCGAAATCAAGAATAAAGTTTAGAGCTCGACGGACAAATTATTGCAACAAATTCTTGTAAAGCCGGTATGATTTAATTAATGCATGATTTAGCAATTTGAGGAGCTCAAGAAATAAATTTAATACTTTTCATAAACTAAAAGATTTTATATTTATAACATAAGGTGTTTTGTGGATTTGAGTAATTTGGATTAAAATGAAAAAGTTTTGAAATCTTTGAGTTTAATAAATATTATTTTGAAATTCAAATTTGAACTTATTTGCAAAGGTTTGAAACGTTTTGGGGTATACCATAATTTATGAAACTTTGAGAACCCCAACGTAATCTAGATACTTGAAATCCAAAGTTGGACAGAGAGGAAGCGGCGAACCGCCCGAGCGCTAGCGGCTAGCCGCTTGAGGAAAATCTCATATTTTCAATTTTTGGACTAAAGTGAAAGGTTTTGAGAACTTTGAAAAATATGGGTATTACGCTAAATTTAAATAGGACCTCTTTGAAAAAGAATAATATTTTTGGGGTTATATCATAATTTCAGAAAGTTTTTGAAAAGACAATTATTTCTGAAATTGGACCTATTTGCAAAATTTTCTGACGTTTTGGGCTATAGTATAATTATAGAAAGTTTTGGGTCAAAGTGAAATTTCAGTGAACAGTGTTACTGTAGCAAAATTCAAAAATAACGGTAACATTACTGTTCCTGAGCGGCTAGCCGGTTAATCAAGCGGCTAACCGCTTGAGCACGGGTTTTTGGCTATAACGGCTAGTTTTTGGGCTTTCACTATAAAAACTCAACTCAAACTTCTTTCTAAGGACCCTTGCACGAAAATATAAGATCATACAACATATATTGAGCTTCCAAAACGCAAATCATCATCGATTGAATCATTGTTGAGCTATTAGTTGCATATCCACTCTTAAAGAGAGTTTCATTGTTGTGATTTTCATTTCTCATCAAATTGTGAGTGTACAAGTGTGGAAAACACTTGGGGTGAAGAGATTGGGGATATAATCTCTTGTTGTAAAGGTTCATTGACACCTTAGAAGTCAATTGTAAACATTTGAAGCCTTGGGAGGCTTGGATAGTGAAATCCTCAAGCCGGGTGAGCTTGGAGGCGTGGACGTGGCGCGGATAGCCGAACCACGTAAAAATCTTTGTGTTCGTTTTCTCTTCCCTTACTCTTTTAATATTGTGCTTGATTGAATTTATTGTTTTGATTTGATTAAGGCTATAGATTAAATTGTTGTGCGAATTGTATTGAATAAATTTTAAATCCCAATTCACCCCCTCTTGGGTTGCATAACTTGCATTTCACGGCCTCCGCGTGCAAAAATAGGCATGGGCCCAGCCGCGCCAAAAATAACCGCCCGAAGGCCGGGCGCCAAGTTCGTCCAGCGGAAAAAGGCCACAAAACGGGTGGGCTATAGCCTTGGGGGGTGGGGATGGCCAAGTTCGTCCGCCGGACTAGGAATGGGGCGAGACTTTGCAACCGGCATCCGTGTACGAAAAATAGGCCGCAGGCACAGCCGCGCCCAAAAATAACCGCCCGAAGGCCGGGGCGCCAAGTTCGTCCAGCGGAAAAAGGCCACAAAAACGGGTGGGCTATAGCCTTGGGGGGTGGCGCAGGCCAAGTTCGTCCAGCGGGGACTCGGAATGCGGCTAGACTTTGCGAACGGCCTCCATGCGCCACAACTTGGCCGTGGGCACAGCCGCGCCCAAAAATAACTGCCCGAAGGCCGGGGCGCCAAGTTCGTGCAGCGGAAAAAGGCCACAAAAACAGGTGGGCTATAGCCTTGGGGGATGGCGCCGGCCAAGTTCGTCCGCCGGACTCGGAATAGGGCAAGACTTTGCGAGCGGCCTCCGCATGCCAAAAATAGGCCGTGGGCCCAGCCGCGCCCAAAAACAACCGCCCGAAGGCCGGGGCGCCAAGTTCGTCCGGCGGAAAAAGGCCACAAAAATGGGTGGGCTATAGCCTTGGGGGGTGGGGCCGGCCAATTTTGTCCGCCGGACTCGGAATGGGGTGAGACATTGCGAGCGGCCTCTGCGTGCCAAAAATAGGCCATGGGACCAGCCGCGCCCAATAATAACCGCCCGAAGGCCGGGGCGCCAAGTTCATCCAGCGGAAAAAGGCCACAACAACGGGTGGGCTATAGCCTTGGGGGGTGGGGATGGCCAAGTTCGTCCGCCGGACTAGGAATGGGGCGAGACTTTGCAACCGGCATCCGTGTACGAAAAAAAGGCCGCAGGCCCAGCCGCGCCCAAAAATAACCGCCCGAAGGCCGGGGCACCAAGTTCGTCCAGCGGAAAAAGGCCACAAAAACGGGTGGGCTATAGCCTTGGGGGGTGGGGCTGGCCATGTTTGTCCGCCGGACTCGGAATGGGGCGAGACTTTGCGAGCGGCCTCCGTGTGCCAAAAATAGGCCGAGGTACAGCCGCGCCCAAAAATAACCGCCCGAAGGCCGGGGCGCCAAGTTCGTCCAGCGGAAAAAGGCCACAAAAACGGGTGGGCTATAGCCTTGGGGGGTGGGGCTGGCCAAGTTCGTCCGCCGGACTCGGAATGGGGTGAGACATTGCGAGCGGCCTCCGTGTGCCAAAAATAGGCCGAGGTACAGCCGCGCCCAAAAATAACGCCCGAAGGCCGGGGCGCCAAGTCCGTCCAGCGGAAAAAGGCCACAAAAACGGGTGGGCTATAGCCTTGGGGGTGGCGCCGGCCAAGTTCGTCCGCCGGACTCGGAATGGGGTGAGACTTTGCGGCCTCCGTGTGCGAAAAATAGGCCGTGGGGACGGCCGCGCCCAAAAATAACCGCCCGAAGGCCGGGGCGCCAAGTTCGTCCAGCGGAAAAAGGGCACAAAAACGGGTGGGCTATAGCCTTGGGGGGTGGGGCTGGCCAAGTTTGTCCGCCGGACTCGGAATGGGGTGAGCCTTTGCGAGGGGCCTCCGTGTGCAAAAAATAGGCTGCGGGCATAGCCGTACCCAAAAATAACCACCCGAAGGCTGGGGCGCCAAGTTTGTCCAGCGGAAAAAGGCCAAAAAAACGGGTGGGCTATAGCCTTGGGGGGTGGGGCTGGCCAAGTTCGTCCGCCGGACTCGGAATGGGGCGTGATTTTATGAGCGGCTTCCATGTGCCAAAAATAGGCCACGGGTACAGCCGCGCCCAAAAATAACAGCCCGAAGGCCGGGGCGCCAAGTTCGTCCAGCGGAAAAAGGCCACAAAAACAGGTGGGCTATAGCCTTGGGGTGTGGGACTGGCCAAGTTCGTCCGCCTGGCTCGGAATGGGCCGAGACATTGCGAGCGGCCTCCGCGTGCCAAAAATAGGACGCGGGCACAGCCGCGCCCAAAAATAACCGACCGAAGGCCAGGGCTCCAAGTTCGTCCAGCGGAAAAAGGGCACAAAAACGGGTGGGCTATAGCGTTGCGGAGGGGGCTGGCCAAGTTCGTCCGCCGGGCTCGGAATGGGGCGAGACTTTGCGCGCGGCCTCCGTGTGTCAAAAATAGGCCGCGGGCACAGCCGTGCCCAAAATTAACTGCCCGAAGGCCGGGGCGCCGAGTTCGTCCAGCGGAAAAAGGCAACAAAATCGGGTGGGCTATAGCCTTGGGGGGCGGGGCTGGCCAAGTTCGTCCGCCGGACTCGGAATGGGACGAGACTTTGCGAGCGGGCTCCGTGTGCCAAAAATAGGCCACAGGCACAGCCACGCCCAATAATAACCACCCGAAGACCGGGGCGCCAAGTTCGTCCAGCGGAAAAAGGCCACAAAAGCGTGTGGGCTATAACCTTGGGGGGTGGGGCTGTTCAAGTTCGTCTGCTGGACTCGGAATGGGACGAGACTTTGCGACCGGCCTCCGTGTGCCAAAAATAGGCCACGGGCACAGCCGCGCCCAAATATAACCGCCCGAAGGCCGGGGCGCCGAGTTCGTCCAGCGGAAAAAGGCAACAAAATCGGGTGGGCTATAGCCTTGGGGGGCGGGGCTGGCCAACCTCGTCCGCCGGACTCAGAATGGGGCGAGACTTTGCGAGCGGCCTCCATGTGCCAAAAATAGGCCGCGGACACAGGCGAGCCCAAAAATAACCGCCCGAAGGCCGGGGCGCCGAGTTCGTCCAGCGGAAAAAGGCCACAAAAACGGGTGGGCTATAGCCTTGGGGGGCGGGGCTGGCCAAGTTCGTCCGTCGGACTCGGAATGGGACGAGACTTTGCGATCGGCCTCCATGTTGCAAAAATAGGGTACGGACACAGCCGCGCCCAAAAATAACCACCATAAGGCTGGGGCGCCAAGTTTGTCCAGCGGAAAAAGGCCACAAAAACGGGTGGGCGATAGCCTTGGGGGGTTGGGCTGGCCAAGTTCGTACGCCGGACTCGGAATTGGGCGAGACTTTGCGAGCAGCCTCTGTGTGCCAAAAATATGCCGCGGGCACAGCCGCGCCCAAACATAACCTTCCGAAGTACGGGGCGCCAAGTTCGTCCAGCGGAAAAAGGCCACAAAAACGGGTGGGCGATAGCCTTGGGGGGTGGGGCTGGCCCACTTCGTCCGCCGGACTCGGAATGGCGCGAGACTTTGCGAGCGGCATACTTGTGCCAAAAATAGGCCCTGGGCACAGCCGCGCCCAAAAATAACCGACCGAAGGCCGGGGCGCCAAGTTCGTCCAGCGGAAAAAGGCCGCAAAAACGGGTGGGCTATAGCCTTGGGGGGTGGGGCTGTCCGACTTCGTCCGCCGGACTCGGAATGGGACGAGACTTTGCGATCGGCCTCCGTGTGCCAAAAATAGGGTACGGACACAGCCGCGCCCAAAAATAACCACCATAAGGCTGGGGCGCCAAGTTTGTCCAGCGGAAAAAGGCCACAAAAACGGGTGGGCGATAGCCTTGGGGGGTTGGGCTGGCCAAGTTCGTCCGACGGACTCGGAATTGGGCGAGACTTTGCGAGCAGCCTCCGTGTGCCAAAAATATGCTGCGGGCACAGCCGCGCCCAAAAATAACCACCCGAAGGCCGGGGCGCCAAGTTTGTGCAGCGGAAAAAGGCCACAAAAACGGGTGGGCTATAGCCTTGGGGGGTGGGGCTGGCCATGTTCGTCCGCCGGACTCGGAATGGGGCGAGACATTGCGAATGACCTCTGTGTGCCAAAAATAGGTTGCGTACACAGCCGCGCCCAAAAATAACAGCCCGAAGGCCGGGGCGCCAAATTTGTCCTGCGGAAAAAGGCCACAAAAACGGGTGGGCTATAGCCTTGGGGGGTGGGGCTGGCCAAGTTCGTCCGCCGGACTCGGAATGGGGCGAGACTTTGCGAGCGGCCTCCGTGTGCCAAAAATAGGCCACAGGCACAGCCACGCCCAATAATAACCACCCGAAGACCGGGGCGCCAAGTTCGTCCAGCGGAAAAAGGCCACAAAAGCGTTTGGGCTATAGCCTTGGGGGGTGGGGCTGGCCCACTTCGTCCGCCGGACTCGGAATGGCGCGAGACTTTGCGAGCGGCATACTTGTGCCAAAAATAGGCCCTGGGCACAGCCGCGCCCAGAAATAACCGACCGAAGGCCGGGGCGCCAAGTTCGTCCAGCGGAAAAAGGCCGCAAAAACGGGTGGGCTATAGCCTTGGGGGGTGGGGCTGGCCGACTTCGTCCGCCGGACTAGGAATGGCGCGCGACTTTGCGAGCGGTGTCCGTGTGGTAAAAATAGGCCCCGGACACAGCCGAGCCCAAAAATAACCCCCCGAAGGCCGGGGCGCCAAGTTCGTCCAACGGAAAAAGGGAGCAAAAACGGGTGGGCTATAGCCTTGGGGGGTGGGGCTGGCTAACTTCGTCCGCCGGACTCGGAATGGCGCGAGACTTTGCGAGCCGCCTCCGTGTGCATAAAATAGGCCCCGGGCACAGCCGCGCCCAAAAATAACTGCCCGAAGGCCGGGGCAACAAGTTCGTCCAGCGGAAAAAGGCCGCAAAAACGGGTGGGCTATAGCCTTGGGGGGTGCGGATTTCCAACTTCGTCCGCCGGACTCGGAATGGCGCGAGACTTTGCGAGCGGCCTCCGTGAGCCAAAAATAGGCCCCGGGTACAGCCGCGCCCAAAAATAACCGCACGAAGGCCGGGGCGCCAAGTTCGTCCAGCGGAAAAAGGCCGCAAAAACGGGTGGGCTATAGCCTTGGGGGGTGGGGCTGGCCCACTTCGTCCGCCGGAGTCGGAATGGCGCGAGACTTTTCGAGCGACCTCCTTGTGCCAAAAATATGCCCCGGTCACAGCCGCGCCAAAAAATAACCGACCGAAGGCCGGGGCGCCAAGTTCGTCCAGCGGAAAAAGGCCGCAAAAATGGGTGGGCTATAGCCTTGGGGGGTGGGGCTGGCCAACTTCGTCCGCCGGGCTCGGAATGGCGCGAGACTTTGCGAGCGGCCTCCGTGAGCCAAAAATAGGCCCCGGGCACAGCCGCGCCCAAAAATAACCGCCCGAAGGCCGGGGCGCCAAGTTCGTCCAGCCGAAAAAGGCCACAAAAACGGGTGGGCTATAGCCTTGGGGGGTGGGGCTGGCCCACTTCGTCCGCCGGACTCGGAATGGCGCGAGACTTTGCGAGCGGCCACCGTGTGCCAAAAATAGGCCCCGGCCACAGCCGCGCCCAAAAATAACCGCCCGAAGGCCGGGGCGCCAAGTTCGTCCAGCGGAAAAAGGCAGCAAAAACGGGTGGGCTATAGCCTTGGGGGGTGGGGCTGGCTAACTTCGTCCGCCGGACTCGGAATGGCGCGAGACTTTGCGAGCCGCCTCCGTGTGCCAAAAATAGGCCCCGGCCACAGCCGCGCCCAAAAATAACTGCCCGAAGGCCGGGGCAACAAGTTCGTTCAGCGGAAAAAGGCCGCAATAACGGGTGGGCTATAGCCTTGGGGGGTGGGGCTGGCCCACTTCGTCCGCCGGACTCGGAATGGCGCGAGACTTTGCGAGC
The DNA here is from genome assembly GCA_030444885.1 of Citrus sp. QX-2021. Lineage (NCBI taxonomy): Eukaryota > Viridiplantae > Streptophyta > Magnoliopsida > Sapindales > Rutaceae > Citrus > Citrus sp. QX-2021. Next base: position 55,970 of record JAUJEF010000316.1, on the reverse strand, counting down.
GGCATACTTGTGCCAAAAATAGGCCCCGGGCACAGCCGCGCCCAAAAATAACCGACCGAAGGCCGGGGCGCCAAGTTCGTCCAGCGGAAAAAGGCCGCAAAAACGGGTGGGCTATAGCCTTGGGGGGTGGGGCTGGCCCACTTCGTCCGCCGGACTCGGAATGGCGCGAGACTTTGCGAGCGGCATACTTGTGCCAAAAATAGGCCCCGGGCACAGCCGCGCCCAAAAATAACCGACCGAAGGCCGGGGCGCCAAGTTCGTCCAGCGGAAAAAGGCCACAAAAACGGGTGGGCTATAGCCTTGGGGGGTGGGGCTGGCCCACTTCGTCCGCCGGACTCAGAATGGCGCGAGACTTTGCGAGCGGCCACCGTGTGCCAAAAATAGGCCCCGGCCACAGCCGCGCCCAAAAATAACCGCCCGAAGGCCGGGGCGCCAAGTTCGTCCCAGCGGAAAAAGGCAAAAACGGGTGGGCTATAGCCTTGGGGGGTGGGGCTGGCTAACTTCGTACGCCGGACTCGGAATGGCGCGAGACTTTGCGAGCCGCCTCCGTGTGCCAAAAATAGGCCCCGGCCACAGCCGCGCCCAAAAATAACTGCCCGAAGGCCGGGGCAACAAGTTCGTTCAGCGGAAAAAGGCCGCAATAACGGGTGGGCTATAGCCTTGGGGGGTGGGGCTGGCCCACTTCGTCCGCCGGACTCGGAATGGCGCGAGACTTTGCGAGCGGCATACTTGTGCCAAAAATAGGCCCCGGGCACAGCCGCGCCCAAAAATAACCGACCGAAGGCCGGCGCCAAGTCGTGCCTAGCGGAAAAAGGCCGCAAAAACGGGTGGGCTATAGCCTTGGGGGGTGGGGCTGGCCCACTTCGTCCGCCGGACTCGGAATGGCGCGAGACTTTGCGAGCGGCATACTTGTGCCAAAAATAGGCCCTGGGCACAACCGCGCCCAAAAATAACCGACCGAAGGCCGGGGCGCCAAGTTCGTCCAGCGGAAAAAGGCCGCAAAAACGGGTGGGCTATGGCCTTGGGGGGTGGGGCAGGCCGACTTCGTCCGCCGGACTCGGAATGGCGCGCGACTTTGCGAGCGGCGTCCGTGTGGCAAAAATAGGCCCCGGAAACAGCCGCGCCCAAAAATAACCCCCCGAAGGCCGGGGCGCCAAGTTCGTCCAACGGAAAAAGGGAGCAAAAACGGGTGGGCTATAGCCTAGGGGGGTGGGGCTGGCTCACTTCGTCCGCCAGACTCGGAATGGCACGAGACTTTGCGAGCCGCCTCCGTGTGCATAAAATAGGCCCCGGGCACAGCCGCGCCCAAAAATAACTGCCCGAAGGCCGGGGCAACAAGTTCGTCCAGCGGAAAAAGGCCGCAAAAACGGGTGGGCTATAGCCTTGGGGGGTGGGGCTGTCCAACTTCGTCCGCCGGACTCGGAATGGCGCGAGAATTTACGAGCGGCCTCCGTGAGCCAAAAATAGGCCCCGGGTACAGCCGCGCCCAAAAATAACCGCACGAAGGCCGGGGCGCCAAGTTCGTCCAGCGGAAAAAGGCCGCAAAAACGGGTGGGCTATAGCCTTGGGGGGTGGGGCTGGCCCACTTCGTCCGCCGGACTCGGAATGGCGCGAGACTTTGCGAGCGGCATACTTGTGCCAAAAATAGGCCCCGGGCACAGCCGCGCCCAAAAATAACCGACCGAAGGCCGGGGCGCCAAGTTCGTCCAGCGGAAAAAGGCCACAAAAACGGGTGGGCTATAGCCTTGGGGGGTGGGGCTGGCCCACTTCGTCCGCCGGACTCAGAATGGCGCGAGACTTTGCGAGCGGCCACCGTGTGCCAAAAATAGGCCCCGGCCACAGCCGCGCCCAAAAATAACCGCCCGAAGGCCGGGGCGCCAAGTTCGTCCAGCGGAAAAAGGCCGCAAAAACGGGTGGGCTATAGCCTTGGGGGGTGGGGCTGTCCAACTTCGTCCGCCGGACTCGGAATGGCGCGAGAATTTACGAGCGGCCTCCGTGAGCCAAAAATAGGCCCCGGGTACAGCCGCGCCCAAAAATAACCGCACGAAGGCCGGGGCGCCAAGTTCGTCCAGCGGAAAAAGGCCGCAAAAACGGGTGGGCTATAGCCTTGGGGGGTGGGGCTGGCCCACTTCGTCCGCCGGAGTCGGAATGGCGCGAGACTTTGCGAGCGGCCTCCTTGTGCCAAAAATAGGCCCCGGGCACAGCCGCGCCAAAAAATAACCGACCGAAGGCCGGGGCGCCAAGTTCGTCCAGCGGAAAAAGGCCGCAAAAACGGGTGGGCTATAGCCTTGGGGGGTGGGGCTGGCCAACTTCGTCCGCCGGGCTCGGAATGGCGCGAGACTTTGCGAGCGGCCTCCGTGAGCCAAAAATAGGCCCCGGTCACAGCCACGCCCAAAAATAACCGCCCGAAGGCCGGGGCGCCAAGTTCATCCAGCCGAAAAAGGCCACAAAAACGGGTGGGCTATAGCCTTGGGGGGTGGGGCTGGCCCACTTCGTCCGCCGGACTCGGAATGGCGTGAGACTTTACGAGCGGCCTCCGTGAGCCAAAAATAGGCCCCGGACACAGCCGCGCCCAAAAATAACCGCCCGAAGGCCGGGGCGCCAAGTTCGTCCAGCGGAAAAAGGCAGCAAAAACGGGTGGGCTATAGCCTTGGGGGGTGGGGCTGGCTAACCCTCGTCGCCGGACTCGGAATGGCGCGAGACTTTGCGAGCCGCCTCCGTGTGCCAAAAATAGGCCCCGGCCACAGCCGCGCCCAAAAATAACTGCCCGAAGGCCGGGGCAACAAGTTCGTTCAGCGGAAAAAGGCCGCAATAACGGGTGGGCTATAGCCTTGGGCGGTGGGGCTGGCCCACTTCGTCCGCCGGATTCGGAATGGCGCGAGACTTTTCGAGCGGCATACTTGTGCCAAAAATAGGCCCCGGGCACAGCCGCCCCCAAAAATAACCGACCGAAGGCCCGGGCGCCAAGTTCGTCCAGCGGAAAAAGGCCGCAAAAACGGGTGGGCTATAGCCTTGGGGGGTGGGGCTGCCGACTTCGTCCGCCGGACTCGGAATCGCGCGCGACTTTGCGAGCGGCGTCCGTGTGGCAAAAATAGGCCCCGGACACAGCCGCGCCCAAAAATAACCCCCCGAAGGCCGGGGCGCCAAGTTCGTCCAACGGAAAAAGGGAGCAAAAACTGGTGGGCTATAGCCTTGGGGGGTGGGGCTGGCTAACTTCGTCCGCCGGACTCGGAATGGCGCGAGACTTTGCGAGCCGCCTCCGTGTGCATAAAATAGGCCCCGGGCACAGCCGCGCCCAAAAATAACTGCCCGAAGGCCGGGGCAACAAGTTCGTCCAGCGGAAAAAGGCCGCAAAAACGGGTGGGCTATAGCCTTGGGGGGTGGGGCTGGCCCACTTCGTCCGCCGGACTCGGAATGGCGCGAGACTTTGCAAGCGGCATACTTGTGCCAAAAATAGGCCCCGGGCACAGCCACGCCCAAAAATAACGGACCGAAGGCCGGGGCGCCAAGTTCGTCCAGCCGAAAATGGCCGCAAAAACGGGTGGGCTATAGCCTTGGGGGGTGGGGCTGGCCGACTTCGTCCGCCGGACTCGGAATGGCGCGCGACTTTGCGAGCGGCGTCCGTGTGGCAAAAATAGGCCCCGGACACAGCCGCGCCCAAAAATAACCCCCCGAAGGCCGGGGCGCCAAGTTCGTCCAACGGAAAAAGGGAGCAAAAACGGGTGGGCTATAGCCTTGGGGGGTGGGGCTGGCTAACTTCGTCCGCCGGACTCGGAATGGCGCGAGACTTTGCGAGCCGCCTCCGTGTGCATAAAATAGGCCCCGGGCACAGCCGCGCCCAAAAACAACTGCCCGAAGGCCTGGGCAACAAGTTCGTCCAGCGGAAAAAGGCCGCAAAAACGGGTGGGCTATAGCCTTGGGGGGTGGGGCTGGCCCACTTCGTCCGCCGGAGTCGGAATGGCGGGAGACTTTGCGAGCGGCATACTTGTGCCAAAAATAGGCCCCGGGCACAGCCGCGCCCAAAAATAACCGACCGAAGGCCGGGGCGCCAAGTTCGTCCAGCCGAAAAAGGCCGCAAAAACGGGTGGGCTATAGCCTTGGGGGGTGGGGCTGGCCGACTTCGTCCGCCGGACTCGGAATGGCGCGCGACTTTGCGAGCGGCGTCCGTGTGGCAAAAATAGGCCCCGGACACAGCCGCGCCCAAAAATAACCCCCCGAAGGCCGGGGCGCCAAGTTCGTCCAACGGAAAAAGGGAGCAAAAACGGGTGGGCTATAGCCTTGGGGGGTGGGGCTGGCTAACTTCGTCCGCCGGACTCGGAATGGCGCGAGACTTTGCGAGCCGCCTCCGTGTGCATAAAATAGGCCCCGGGCACAGCCGCGCCCAAAAATAACTGCCCGAAGGCCGGGGCAACAAGTTCGTCCAGCGGAAAAAGGCCGCAAAAACGGGTGGGCTATAGCCTTGGGGGGTGGGGCTGTCCAACTTCGTCCGCCGGACTCGGAATGGCGCGAGACTTTACGAGCGGCCTCCGTGAGCCAAAAATAGGCCCCGGACACAGCCGCGCCCAAAAATAACCGCCCGAAGGCCGGGGCGCCAAGTTCGTCCAGCGGAAAAAGGCAGCAAAAACGGGTGGGCTATAGCCTTGGGGGGTGGGGCTGGCTAACTTCGTACGCCGGACTCGGAATGGCGCGAGACTTTGCGAGCCGCCTCCGTGTGCCAAAAATAGGCCCCGGCCACAGCCGCGCCCAAAAATAACTGCCCGAAGGCCGGGGCAACAAGTTCGTTCAGCGGAAAAAGTCCGCAATAACGGGTGGGCTATAGCCTTGGGCGGTGGGGCTGGCCCACTTCGTCCGCCGGACTCGGAATGGCGCAAGACTTTGCGAGCGGCATACTTGTGCCAAAAATAGGCCCCGGGCACAGCCGCGCCCAAAAATAACCGACCGAAGGCCGGGGCGCCAAGTTCGTCCAGCGGAAAAATGGCCAACAAACGGGTGGGCTATAGCCTTGGTGGGAGGGGCTGGCCAACTTCGTCCGCCGGACTCGGAATGGGGCGAGACTTTGCGAGCGGCCTCCGCGTGCCAAAAATAGGCCGCGGGCACAGACGCGCCCAAAAATACCCGCCCGAAGGTCACCGCGCCCAAACTCCCCAGCGGAAAAATGGCCAAAAAACGGGTGGCCTATAGCCTTGGGGGGAGGGGCTGGCCCACTTCGTCCGCCGGACTCGGAATGGGGCGAGACTTTGCGAGCGGCCTCCACGTGCCAAAAATAGGACGCGGGCACAGCAGCGCCCAAAAATAACCGCCCGAAGGTCGGCGCGCCCAATCCCCCCAGCGGAAAAATGGCCAAAAAACGGGTGGGCTATAGCCTTGGGGGGAGGGGCTGGCCAACTTCGTCCGCCGGACTCGGAATGGGGCGAGACTTTGCGAGCGGCCTCCGCGTGCCAAAAATAGGACGCGGGCACAGCAGCGCCCAAAAATAACCGCCTGAAGGCCGGGGCGCCAAGTTCGTCCTGCGGAAAAATGGCCAACAAACGGGTGGGCTATAGCCTTGGTGGGAGGGGCTGGCCAACTTCGTCCGCCGGACTCGGAATGGGGCGAGACTTTGCGAGCGGCCTCCGCGAGCCAAGAATAGGCCACGGGCAGAGCCGCCCACAAAAATACCCGCCCGAAGGTCACCGCGCCCAAACTCCCCAGCGGAAAAATGGCCAAAAAACGGGTGGCCTATAGCCTTGGGGGGAGGGGCTGGCCCACTTCGTCCGCCGGACTCGGAATGGGGCGAGACTTTGCGAGCGGCCTCCGCGTGCCAAAAATAGGACGCGGGCACAGCAGCGCCCAAAAATAACCGCCTGAAGGCCGGGGCGCCAAGTTCGTCCAGCGGAAAAATGGCCAAAAAACGGGTGGGCTATAGCCTTGGGGGGAGGGGCTGGCCAACTTCGTCCGCCGGACTCGGAATGGGGCGAGACTTTGCGAGCGGCCTCCGCGTGCCAAAAATAGGCCGCGGGCACAGCCGCGCCCAAAAATAACCGCCCGAAGGCCGGGGCGCCAAGTTCGTCCAGCGGAAAAATGGCCAAAAAACGGGTGGGCTATAGCCTTGGGGGGAGGGGCTGGCCAACTTCGTCTGCCGGACTCGGAATGGGGAGAGACTTTGCGAGCAGCTTCCACGCGCCAAAAATAGGCCACGGGCACAGCCGCGCCCAAAAATAACCGCCCGAAGGTCGGCGCGCCCAATCCCCCCAGCGGAAAAATGGCCAAAAAACGGGTGGGCTATAGCCTTGGGGGGAGGGGCTGGCCAACTTCGTCCGCCGGACTCGGAATGGGGCGAGACTTTGCGAACGGCCTCCGCGAGCCAAAAATAGGCCACGGGCTGAGCCGCACCCAAAAATACCCGCCCGAAGGTCGCCGCGCCCAAACCCCCCAGCGGAAAAATGGCCAAAAAACGGGTGGGCTATAGCCTTGGGGGGAGGGGCTGGCCCACTTCGTCTGCCGGACTCGGAATGGGGCGAGACTTTGCGAGCGGCCTCCGCATGCCAAAAATAGGCCGCGGGCACAGCAGCGCCCAAAAATAACCGCCTGAAGGCCGGGGCGCCAAGTTCGTCCAGCGGAAAAATGGCCAAAAAACGGGTGGGCTATAGCCTAGGGGGGAGGGGCTGGCGAACTTCGTCCGCCGGACTCGGAATGGGGAGAGACTTTACGAGCGGCCTCCGCGTGCCAAAAATAGGCCACGGGCAGAGCCGCACCCAAAAATAACCACCCGAAGGTCGGCGCGCCCAAACCCCCCAGCGGAAAAATGGCCAAAAAACGGGTGGGCTATAGCCTTGGGGGGAGGGGCTGGCCAACTTCGTCAGCCGGACTCGGAATGGGGCGAGACTTTGCGAACGGCCTCCGCGAGCCAAAAATAGGCCACGGGCAGAGCTGCCCCCAAAAATACCCGCCCGAAGGTCGCCGCACCCAAACCCCCCAGCGGAAAAATGGCCAAAAAACGGGTGGGCTATAGCCTTGGGGGGAGGGGCTGGCCCACTTCGTCCGCCGGACTAGGAATGGGGCGAGACTTTGCGAGCGTCCTCCGCATGCCAAAAATAGGCCGTGGGCACAGCAGCGCCCAAAAATAACCGCCTGAAGGCCGGGGCGCCATGTTCGTCCAGCGGAAAAATGGCCAAAAAACGGGTGGGCTATAGCCTAGGGGGGAGGGGCTGGCGAACTTCGTCCGCCGGACTCTGAATGGGGCGAGACTTTACGAGCGGCCTCCGCGTGCCAAAAATAGGCCGCGGGCACAGCCGCACCAAAAAATAACCGCCTGAAGGCCGGGGCGCCAAGTTCGTCCAGCGGAAAAATGGCCAAAAAACGGGTGGGCTATAGCCTTGGGGGGAGGGGCTGGCCAACTTCGTCCGCCGAACTCGGAATGGGGCGAGACTTTACGAGCGGCCTCCACGTGCCAAAAATAGGCCGCAGGCACAGCCGCGCCAAAAAATAACCGCCTGAAGGCCGGGGCGCCAAGTTCGTCCAGCGGAAAAATGGCCAAAAAACGGGTGGGCTATAGCCTTGGGGGAGGGGCTGGCCAACTTCGTCCGCCGGACTCGGAATGGGGCGAGACTTTGCGAGCGGCCTCCGCGTTCCAAATATAGGCCGCGGGCACAGCCGCGCCCAAAAATAACCACCCGAATGTCGGGTCGTCCAAACACCCCAGCGGAAAAATGGCCAAAAAATGGGTGGGCTATAGCCTTGGAGGGAGGGGCTGGCCAACTTCGTCCGCCGGACTCGGAATGGGGCAAGACTTTGCGAACGGCCTCCGCGAGCCAAAAATAGGCCACGGGCAGAGCCGCCCCCAAAAATACCCCCCCGAAGGTCGCCGCGCCCAAACTCCCCAGCGGAAAAATGGCAAAAAAACGGGTGGCCTATAGCCTTGGGGGGAGGGGCTGGCCCACTTCGTCCGCCGGACTCGGAATGGGGCGAGACATTGCGAGCGGCCTCCGCGTGCCAAAAATAGGACGCGGGCGCAGCAGCACCCAAAAATAACCGCCTGAAGGCCGGGGCGCCAAGTTCGTCCAGCGGAAAAATGGCCAACAAACGGGTGGGCTATAGCCTTGGTGGGAGGGGCTGGCCAACTTCGTCCGCCGGACTCAGAATGGGGCGAGACTTTGCGAGCGGCCTCCGCGTGCCAAAAATAGGCCGCGGGTACAGCCGCGCCCAAAAATAACCGCCCGAAGGCCGGTGCGCCAAGTTCGTCCAGCGGAAAAATGGCCAAAAAACGGGTGGGCTATAGCCTAGGGGGGAGGGGCTGGCGAACTTCGTCCGCCGGACTCGGAATGGGGAGAGACTTTACGAGCGGCCTCCTCGTGCCAAAAATAGGCCACGGGCACAGCCGCACCCAAAAATAACAACCCGAAGGTCGGCGCGCCCAAACCCCCCAGCGGAAAAATGGCCAAAAAACGGGTGGGCTATAGCCTTGGGGGGAGGGGCTGGCCAACTTCGTCAGCCGGACTCGGAATGGGGCGAGACTTTGCGAACGGCCTCCGCGAGCCAAAAATAGGCCACGGGCAGAGCTGCCCCCAAAAATACCCGCCCGAAGGTCGCCGCGCCCAAACCCCCCAGCGGAAAAATGGCCAAAAAACGGGTGGGCTATAGCCTTGGGGGGAGGGGCTGGCCCACTTCGTCCGCCGGACTAGGAATGGGGCGAGACTTTGCGAGCATCCTCCGCATGCCAAAAATAGGCCGTGGGCACAGCAGCGCCCAAAAATAACCGCCTGAAGGCCGGGGCGCCATGTTCGTCCAGCGGAAAAATGGCCAAAAAACGGGTGGGCTATAGCCTAGGGGGGAGGGGCTGGCGAACTTCGTCCGCCGGACTCTGAATGGGGCGAGACTTTACGAGCGGCCTCCGCGTGCCAAAAATAGGCCGCGGGCACAGCCGCACCAAAAAATAACCGCCTGAAGGCCGGGGCGCCAAGTTCGTCCAGCGGAAAAATGGCCAAAAAACGGGTGGGCTATAGCCTTGGGGGGAGGGGCTGGCCAACTTCGTCCGCGGACTCGGAATGGGCGAGACTTCTGAGCGGCCTCACGTGCCAAAAATAGGCCGCAGGCACAGCCGCGCCAAAAAATAACCGCCTGAAGGCCGGGGCGCCAAGTTCGTCCAGCGGAAAAATGGCCAAAAAACGGGTGGGCTATAGGCTTGGGGGAGGGGCTGGCCAACTTCGTCCGCCGGACTCGGAATGGGGCGAGACTTTGCGAGCGGCCTCCGCGTTCCAAATATAGGCCGCGGGCACAGCCGCGCTCAAAAATAACCACCCGAATGTCGGGTCGTCCAAACACCCCAGCGGAAAAATGGCCAAAAAATGGGTGGGCTATAGCCTTGGAGGGAGGGGCTGGCCAACTTCGTCCGCCGGACTCGGAATGGGGCAAGACTTTGCGAACGGCCTCCGCGAGCCAAAAATAGGCCGCGGGTACATCCGCGCCCAAAACTAACCGCCCGAAGGCCGGGGCGAAAAGTTCGTCCAGCGGAAAAATGGCCAAAAAACGGGTGGGCTATAGCCTTGGGGGGAGGGGCTGGCCAACTTCGTCTGCCGGACTCGGAATGGGGAGAGACTTTGCGAGCGGCTTCCGCGTGCCAAGAATAGGCCACGGGCACATCCGCGCCCAAAACTAACCGCCCGAAGGCCGGGGCGAAAAGTTCGTCCAGCGGAAAAATGGCCAAAAAACGGGTGGGCTATAGCCTTGGTGGAGGGGCTGGCCAGCTTCGTCCGCCCTGACTCGGAATGGGACGAGACTTTGCGAGCGGCCTCCGCATGCCAAAACTAGGCCACCGGCACAGCCGCGCCCAAAAATAACCGCCCGAAGGTCGGCGCGCCCAAACCCCCCCCGGAAAAATGGCCAAAAAACGGGTGGGCAATAGCCTTGGGGGGAGGGGCTGGCCGACTTCGTCCGCCGGACTCGGAATGGGGCGAGACTTTGCAAACGGCCTCCATGTGCCAAAAATTGGCCGCAAACACAGCCGCGCCCGAAAATAACCCCCCGAAGGCCGGGGCACCAAGTTTGTCCAGCGGAAAAATTGCCAAAAAACGGGTGGGCTATAGCCTTGGGGGGAGGGGCTGGCCAACTTCGTCCGCCGGACTCGGAATGGAGCGAGACTTTGCGAGCGGCCTCCACGTGCCAAAAATAGGCCGCGGCCACAGCCGCGCCAAAAAATAACCGCCTGAAGGCCGGGGCGCCAAGTTCGTCCAGCGGAAAAATGGCCAAAAAACGGGTGGGCTATAGCCTTGGGGGAGGGGCTGGCCAACTTCGTCCGCCGGACTCGGAATGGGGCGAGACTTTGCGAGCGGCCTCCGCGTTCCAAATATAGGCCGCGGGCACAGCCGCGCCCAAAAATAACCACCCGAATGTCGGGGCGTCCAAACACCCCAGCGGAAAAATGGCCAAAAAACGGGTGGGCTATAGCCTTGGAGGGAGGGGCTGGCCAACTTCGTCCGCCGGACTCGGAATGGGGCGAGACTTTGCGAACGGCCTCTGCGAGCCAAAAATAGGCCACGGGCAGAGCCGCCCCCAAAAATACCCGCCCGAAGGTCGCCGCGCCCAAACTCCCCAGCGGAAAAATGGCAAAAAAACGGGTGGCCTATAGCCTTGGGGGGAGGGGCTGGCCCACTTCGTCCGCGGGGCTCGGAATGGGGCGAGACTTTGCGAGCGGCCTCCGCGTGCCAAAAATAGGACGCGGGCACAGCAGTACCCAAAAATAACCGCCTGAAGGCCGGGGCGCCAAGTTCGTCCAGCGGAAAAATGGCCAAAAAACGGGTGGGCTATAGCCTTGGTGGGAGGGGCTGGTAAACTTCGTCCGCCGGACTTGGAATGGGGCGAGACTTTGCGAGCGGCCTCCGCGTGCCAAAAATAGGCCGCGGGCACAGCCGCGCCCAAAAATAACCCCCCGAAGGCCGGGGCGCCAAGTTCGTCCAGCGGAAAAATGGCCAAAAAACGGGTGGGCTATAGCCTTGGGGGGAGGGGCTGGCCAACTTCGTCTGCCGGACTCGGAATGGGGAGAGACTTTGTGAGCGGCTTCCGTGTGCCAAGAATAGGCCACGGGCACAGCCGCGCCCAAAACTAACTGCCCGAAGGCCGGGGCGAAAAGTTCGTCCAGCGGAAAAATGGCCAAAAAACGGGTGGGCTATAGCCTTGGTGGAGGGGCTGGCCAGCTTCGTCCGCCCTGACTCGGAATGGGACGAGACTTTGCGACCGGCCTCCGCATGCCAAAACTAGGCCACGGGCACAGCCGCGCCCAAAAATACCCGCCCGAAGGTCGGCGCGCCCAAACCCCCCCCGGAAAAATGGCCAAAAAACGGGTGGGCAATAGCCTTGGGGGGAGGGGCTGGCCAACTTCGTCCGCCGGACTCGGAATGGGGCGAGACTTTGCAAACGGCCTCCACGTGCCAAAAATAGGCCGCGAACACAGCCGCGCCCAAAAATAACCCCCCGAAGGCCGGGGCGCCAAGTTCGTCCAGCGGAAAAATGGCCAAAAAACGGGTGGGCTATAGCCTTGGGGGGAGGGGTTGGCCAACTTCGTCCGCCGGACTCGGAATGGGGTGAGACTTTGCGAGCGGCCTCCGCGTGCCAAAAATCGGCCGCGGTCACAGTTGCGCCCAATAATAATCGCCCGAAGGTCGCCGCGCCCAAACCCCCCAGCGGAAAAATGGCCAAAAAACGGGTGGGCTATAGCCTTGGGGGGAGGGGCTGGCCAACTTCGTCCGCCGGACTCGGAATGGGGTGAGACTTTGCGAGCGGCCTCCGCGTGCCAAAAATAGGGCGCGGACGCAGGCGCACCCAAAAATAACCGCCCGAAGGCCGGCGCGCCCAAACCCCCCAGCGTAAAAATGGCCAAAAAAGGGGTGGGCTATAGCCTTGGGGGGAGGGGCTGGCCAACTACGTCCGCCGGACTCGGAATTGGGCGAGATTTTGCGAGCGGCCTCCGCGTGCCAAAAATAGGCCGCGGGCACAGCCGTGCCGAAAAATAACCACCCGAAGGCCGGGGCGCCAAGTTCGTCCAGCGGAAAAATGGTCAAAAAACGGGTGGGCCATAGCCTTGGGGGGAGGGGCTGGCCAACTTCGACCGCCGAACTCGGAATGGGGCGAGACTTTGCGAGCGGCCTCCGCGTGCCAAAAATCGGCCGCGGTCACAGTTGCGCCCAAAAATAACCGCCCGAAGGCCGGCGCGCCCAAACCCCCCAGCGGAAAAATTGTCAAAAAACGGGTGGGCCATAGCCTTGGGGGGAGGGGCTGGGCCACTTCGTCCGCCAGACTCGGAATGGGGCGAGACTTTGTGAGCAGCCTCCGCGTGCCAAAAATAGGCCACGGGCACAGCCGGGCCCAAAAATACCCGCCCGAAGGCCGGGGCGCCAAGTTCGTCCAGCGGAAAAATGGCCAAAAAACGGGTGGGCCATAGCCTTGGGGGGAGGGGCTGGCCAACTTCGTCCGCCGGACTCGGAATGGGGCGAGACTTTGCGAGCGGCCTCCGCGTGCCAAAAATCGGCCGCGGGCGCAGCCGCACCCAAAAATAACAGCCCAAAGGCCGGCGCGCCCAATCCCCCCAGCGTAAAAATGGCCAAAAAAGGGGTGGGCTATAGCCTTGGGGGGAGGGGCTGGCCCACTACGTCCGCCAGACTCGGAATGGGGCGAGATTTTGCGAGCGGCATCCGCGTGCCAAAAATAGGCCGCGGGCACAGCCGCGCCCAAAAATAACCGCCCGAAGGCCGGGGCGCCAAGTTCGTCCAGCGGAAAAATGGCCAAAAAACGGGTGGGCCATAGCCTTGGGGGGAGGGGCTGGCCAACTTCGTCCGCCGGACTCGGAATGGGGCGAGACTTTGCGAGCGGCCTCCGCGTGCCAAAAATCGGCCGCGGGCGCAGCCGCACCCAAAAATAACAGCCCGAAGGCCGGCGCGCCCAATCCCCCCAGCGTAAAAATGGCCAAAAAAGGGGTGGGCTATAGCCTAGGGGGGAGGGGCTGGCCCACTACGTCCGCCAGACTCGGAATGGGGCGAGATTTTGCGAGCGGCATCCGCGTGCCAAAAATAGGCCGCGGGCACAGCCGCGCCCAAAAATAACCCCCCCAAGGTCGTTGCGCCCAAACCCCCCAGCGGAAAAATGGCCAAAAAACGGGTGGGCAATAGCTTTGGGGGGAGGGGCTGGCCCACTTCGTCCGCCGGACTCGGAATGGGGCGAGACTTTTCGAATGGCCTCCGCGTGCCAATAATTGGCCGCGGTCACAGCCGCGCCCAAAAATAACCGCGCGAAGGCCCGGGCGCCAAGTTCGTCCAGAGTAAAAATGGCCAAAAAACGGGTGGGCTATAGCCTTGGGGATAGGGGTTGGCCAACTTCGTCCGCCGGACTCGGAATGGGGCGAGACTTTGCAAGCGGCCTCCGCGAGCCAAAAATAGGCCACGGGCACGGCCGCGCCCAAAAATAACCCCCCGAAGGTCGTTGCGCCCAAACCCCCCAGCGGAAAAATGGCCATAAAACGGGTGGGCTATAGCCTTGGGGGGAGGGGCTGGCCAACTTCGTCCGCCGGACTCGGAATGGGGCGAGACTTTGCGAGCGGCCTCCGCGTGCCAAAAATAGGCCGCGGGCGCAGCCGCACCCAAAAATAACAGCCCGAAGGCCGGCGCGCCCAATCCCCCCAGCGTAAAAATGGCCAAAAAAGGGGTGGGCTATAGCCTTGGGGGGAGGGGCTGGCCCACTACGTCCGCCAGACTCGGAATGGGGCGAGATTTTGCGAGCGGCATCCGCGTGCCAAAAATAGGCCGCGGGCACAGCCGCGCCCAAAAATAACCGCCCGAAGGCCGGGGCGCCAAGTTCGTCCAGCGGAAAAATGGTCAAAAAACGGGTGGGCCATAGCCTTGGGGGGAGGGGCTAGCCAACTTCGACCGCCGAACTCGGAATGGGGCGAGACTTTGCGAGCGGCCTCCGCGTGCCAAAAATAGGCCGCGGGCACAGCTACGCCCAAAAATGACCACCCGAAGGTCGGCGCGCCCAAACCCCCCAGCGGAAAAATTGTCAAAAAACGGGTGGGCCATAGCCTTGGGGGGAGGGGCTGGCCCACTTCGTCCGCCAGACTCGGAATGGGGCTAGACTTTGCGAGCAGCCTCCGTGTGCCAAAACTAGGCCCTGGGCACAGCCACGCCCAAAAATAACAGCCCGAAGGCCGGGGCGCCAAGTTCAACACGCGGAAAAAGGCCACAAAAACGGGTGGGCTATAGCCTTGGGGGGTGGGGCTGGCCAACTTCGTCCGCCGGACTCGGAATGGCGCGAGAATTTGCGAGCGGCCTCCGTGTGCCAAAAATAGGCCACGGGGCACAGCCGCCCCAAAAATAACCGCCCGAAAGCCGGGCGCCCAGTTCGTCCCAGCGGAAAAAGGCCGCAAAAAGGGGTGGGTTATAGCCTTGGGGGTGGGGCTGGCCAACTTCGTCCGCGGACTCGGAATGGCGCGAGACTTTGCGAGCGGCCTCGTGTGCCAAAAATAGGCCCAGGCACAGCCGCGCCAAAAATAACGGCCCGAAGGCAGCGCGCCAAGATCGTCCAGCGGAAAAAGGCCACAAAAGCGGGTGGGCTAGAGCCTTGGGGGGAGGGGCTGGCCAACTTCGTCCGCCGGACTTGGAATGTCGCGAGACTTTGCGTGCTGCCTACGTGTGCCTTTTCTAGGCCCCGGACACAGCCTCGCCCGAAAATAACAGCCCGAAGGCCGGGGCGCCAAGTTCGTCAAGCGGAAAAAAGCCACAAAACGGGTGGGCTATAGCCTTGGGGGTGGGGCTGGCCAACTCAAATCCGCCGGACTCGGAATGGCGCGAGACTTTACTGGCGGCCTCCGTGTGCCAAAAATAGGCCCGGGTACAGCCACGCCCGAAAATAACAGCCCGAAGGCCGGGGCGCCAAGTTCGTCCAGCGGAAAAAGGCCACAAAAACGGGTAGGCTATAGCCTAGGGGAGTGGGGCTGGCCCACTTCGTCCGCCGGACTCGGAATGGCGCGAGACTTTGCGAGCGGCCTCCGTGTGCTAAAAATAGGCCCCGGGCACAGCCGCGCCCAAAAATAACCGCCCGAAGGCGGGGGCGCCAAGTTCGTCCAGCGGAAAAAGGCCACAAAAACGGGTAGGCTATAGCCTAGGGGAGTGGGGCTGGCCCACTTCGTCCGCCAGACTCGGAATGGCGCGAGACTTTGCGAGCGGCCTCCGTGTGCCAAAAATAGGCCCCGGGCACAGCCGCGCCCAAAAATAACCGCCCGAAGGCCGGGGCGCCAAGTTCGTCCAGCGGAAAAAGGCCACAAAAACGGGTGGGCTATAGCCTTGGGGGGTGGGGCTGGCAAACTTCGTCCGCTGGACTCGGAATGGTGCGAGACTTTGCGAGCGGCCTCTGTGTACCATAAATAGGCCCCGGGCACTGCCGCGCCCAAAAATAACCGCCCGAAGGCCGGGGCGCCAAGTTCGTCCAGCGGAAAAAGGCCACAAAAACGGGTGGGCTGGCCAACTTCGTCCGCCGGAATCGGAATGGCGCGAGACTTTGCGAGTGGCCTCCGTGTGCCAAAAATAGGCCCCACCCCCCAGCCTTGGGGGTAGGGGTGGCTCTCGTCCGCCGGACTCGGAATGGCGCGAGACTTTGCGAGCGGCCTCCGTGTGCCAAAAATAGGCCCCGGGCACAGCCGCGCCCAAAAATAACCGCCCGAAGGCCGGGGCGCCAAGTTCGTCCAGCGGAAAAAGGCCACAAAAACGGGTGGGCTATAGCCTTGGGGGGTGGGGCTGGCAAACTTCGTCCGCCGGACTCGGAATGGCGCGAGACTTTGCGAGCGGCCTCTGTGTACCAAAAATAGGCCCCGGGCACTGCCGCGCCCAAAAATAACCGCCCGAAGGCCGGGGCACCAAGTTCGTCCAGCGGAAAAAGGCCACAAAAACGGGTGGACTATAGCCTTGGGGGGTGGGGCTGGCCAACTTCGTCTGCCGGACTCGGAATGGCGCGAGACTCTGCGAACGGCCTCCGTGTGCCAAAAATAGGCCCAGGCACAGCCCATACCCAAAATAACCGACCGAAGGCCGGGGCTCCAAGTTCGTCCAGCGGAAAAAGGCCACAAAAAGGGGTGGTCTATTGCCTTGGGGGGTGGGGCTGGCCAACTTCGTCCGCCGGACAAGGAATGGCGCGAGACTTTGCGAGCGGCCTCTGTGTACCAAAAATAGGCCCAGGCACTGCAGCGCCCAAAAATAACCGCCCGAAGGCCGGGCGCCAAGTTCGTCCAGCGGAAAAAGGCCACAAAACGGGTGGGCTATAGCCTTGGGGGTGGGGCTGGCCAACTTCGTCCGCGGACTCGGAATGGCGCGAGACTGCGGCGGCCTCCGTGTGCCAAAAATAGGCCCCGGGCACAGCCGCGCCCAAAAATAACTGCCCGAAGGCCGGGGCACCAAGTTCGTCCAGCGGAAAAAGGCCACAAAAACGGGTGGGCTATAGCCTTGGGGGGTGGGGCTGGCAAACTTCGTCCGCCGGACTCGGAATGGTGCGAGACTTTGCGAGCGGCCTCTGTGTACCAAAAATAGGCCCCGGGCACTGCCGCGCCCAAAAATAACCGCCCGAAGGCCGGGGCGCCAAGTTCGTCCAGCGGAAAAAGGCCACAAAAACGGGTGGGCTCGCCAACTTCGTCTGCCGGAATCGGAATGGCGCGAGACTTTGCGAGTGGCCTCCGTGTGCCAAAAATAGGCACCACCCCCCAGCCTTGGGGGGTGGGGGTGGCCAACTTCGTCCGCCGGACTCGGAATGGCGCGAGACTTTGCGAGCGGCCTCCGTGTGCCAAAAATAGGCCCAGGCACAGCCGCGCCAAAAATAACCGCCCGAAGGCCGGGCGCCAAGTTCGTCCAGCGGAAAAAGCCAACAAAACCGCGTGGGCTACAGCCTTGGGGGGTGGGGCTGGCAAACTTCGTCCGCCGGACTCGGATTGGCGCGAGACTTTGCGAGCGGCCTCTGTGTAACCACCAAAAATAGGCCCCGGGCACTGCCGCCCAAAAATAACCGCCCGAAGGCCGGGCACCAAGTTCGTCCAGCGGAAAAAGGCCACAAAACGGGGTGGACTATAGCCTTGGGGGTGGGGCTGGCCAACCGTCTGCCGGACTCGGAATGGCGCGAGACTCTGCGAGCGGCCTCCGTGTGCCAAAAATAGGCCCAGGCACAGCCGTACACAAAAATAACCGACCCGAAGGCCGGGCGCCAAGATCGTCCAGCGGAAAAAGGCCACAAAAGCGGGTGGGCTATAGCCTTGGGGGTGGGGCTGGCCAACTTCGTCCGCCCGGACTAGGAATGGCGCGAGACTTTGCGAGCGGCCTCTGTGTACCAAAAATAGGCCCCGGGCACTGCAGCGCCCAAAAATAACCGCCCGAAGGCCGGGGCGCCAAGTTCGTCCAGCGGAAAAAGGCCACAAAAACGGGTGGGCTATAGCCTTGGGGGGTGGGGCTGGCCAACTTCGTCCGCCGGACTCGGAATGGCGCGAGACTTTACGAGCGGCCTCCGTGTGCCAAAAATAGGCCCCGGGCACAGCCGCGCCCAAAAATAACCGCCCAAAGGCCGGGGTGCCAAGTTCGTCCAGCGGAAAAAGGCCACAAAAACGGGTAAGCTATAGCCTAGGGGAGTGGGGCTGGCCCACTTCGTCTGCCGGACTCGGAATGGCGCGAGACTTTGCAAGCGGCCTCCGTGTGCCAAAAATAGGCCCCGGGCACAGCCGCGCCCAAAAATAACCGCCCGAAGGCCGCGGCACCAAGTTCGTCCAGCGGAAAAAGGCCACAAAAACGGGTGGGCTATAGCCTTGGGGGGTGGGGCTGGCCGACTTCGTCCGCCGGACTCGGAATGACGCGAGACTTTGCGAGCGGCCTCCGTGTGTCAAAAATAGGCCCCGGGCACAGCCGCGCCCAAAAATAACCGCCCGAAGGCGGGGGCGCCAAGTTCGTCCAGCGGAAAAAGGCCACAAAAAAGGGTGGACTATAGCCTTGGGGGGTGGGGCTGGCCAACTTCGTCTGCCGGACTCGGAATGGCGCGAGACTCTGCGAGCGGCCTCCGCGTGCCAAAAATAGGCCGCGGGCACAGCCGTACCCAAAAATAACCGACCGAAGGCCGGGGCGCCAAGTTCGTCCAGCGGAAAAAGGCCACAAAAACGGGTGGGCTATAGCCTTGGGGGGTGGGGCTGGCCAACTTCGTCCGCCGGACTAGGAATGGCGCGAGACTTTGCGAGCGGCCTCTGTGTACCAAAAATAGGCCCCGGGCACTGCTGCGCCCAAAAATAACCGCCCGAAGGCCGGGGCGCCAAGTTCGTCCAGCGGAAAAAGGCCACAAAAACGGGTGGGCTATAGCCTTGGGGGGTGGGGCTGGCCAACTTCGTCCGCCGGACTCGGAATGGCGCGAGATTTTGCGAGCGGCCTCCGTGTGCCAAAAATAGGCCCCGGGCACAGCCGCGCCCAAAAATAACCGCCCAAAGGCCGGGGTGCCAAGTTCGTCCAGCGGAAAAAGGCCACAAAAACGGGTAAGCTATAGCCTAGGGGAGTGGGGCTGGCCGACTTCGTCCGCCGGACTCGGAATGGCGCGAGACTTTGCAAGCGGCCTCCGTGTGCCAAAAATAGGCCCCGGGCACAGCCGCGCCCAAAAATAACCGCCCGAAGGCAGCGGCACCAAGTTCGTCCAGCGGAAAAAGGCCACAAAAACGGGTGGGCTATAGCCTTGGGGGGTGGGGCCGGCCGACTTCGTCCGCCGGACTCGGAATGGCGCGAGACTTTGCGAGCGGCCTCCGTGTGCCAAAAATAGGCCCCGGGCACAGCCGCGCCCAAAAATAACCGCCCGAAGGCCGGGGCGCCAAGTTCGTCCAGCGCAAAAAGGCCACAAAAACGGGTGGGCTGGCCAACTTCGTCCGCCGGAATCGGAATGGCGCGAGACTTTGCGAGTGGCCTCCGTGTGCCAAAAATAGGCCCCACACCCCAGCCTTGGGGGGTGGGGGTGGCCAACTTCGTCCGCCGGACTCGGAATGGCGCGAGACTTTGCGAGCGGCCTCCGTGTGCCAAAAATAGGCCCCGGGCACAGCCGCGCCCAAAAATAACCACCCGAAGGCCGGGGCGCCAAGTTCGTCCGGCGGAAAAAGGCCACAAAAACGGGTGGGCTATAGCCTTGGGGGGTGGGGCTGGCAAACTTCGTCCGCCGGACTCGGAATGGCGCGAGACTTTGCGAGCGGCCTCTGTGTACCAAAAATAGGCCCCGGGCACTGCCGCGCCCAAAAATAACCGCCCGAAGGCCGGGGCGCCATGTTCGTCCAGCGGAAAAAGGCCACAAAAAAGGGTGGACTATAGCCTTGGGGGGTGGGGCTGGCCAACTTCGTCTGCCGGACTCGGAATGGCGCGAGACTCTGCGAACGGCCTCCGTGTGCCAAAAATAGGCCCCGGGCACAGCCGTACCCAAAAATAACCGACCGAAGGCCGGGGCGCCAAGTTCGTCCAGCGGAAAAAGGCCACAAAAACGGGTGGGCTATAGCCTTGGGGGGTGGGGCTGGCCAACTTCGTCCGCCGGACAAGGAATGGCGCGAGACTTTGCGAGCGGCCTCTGTGTACCAAAAATAGGCCCCGGGCACTGCAGCGCCCAAAAATAACCGCCCGAAGGCCGGGGCGCCAAGTTCGTCCAGCGGAAAAAGGCCACAAAAACGGGTGGGCTATAGCCTTGGGGGGTGGGGCTGGCAAACTTCGTCCGCCGGACTCGGAATGGCGCGAGACTTTGCGAGCGGCCTCTGTGTACCAAAAATAGGCCCCGGGCACTGCCGCGCCCAAAAATAACCGCCCGAAGGCCTGGGCACCAAGTTCGTCCAGCGGAAAAAGGCCACAAAAACGGGTAGGCTATAGCCTAGGGGAGTGGGACTGGCCCACTTCGTCCGCCGGACTCGGAATGGCGCGAGACTTTGCGAGCGGTCTCCGTGTGCTAAAAATAGGCCCCGGGCACAGCCGCGCCCAAAAATAACCGCCCAAAGGCCGGGGTGCCAAGTTCGTCCAGCGGAAAAAGGCCACAAAAACGGGTAAGCTATAGCCTAGGGGAGTGGGGCTGGCCCACTTCGTCCGCCGGACTCGGAATGGCGCGAGACTTTGCAAGCGGCCTCCGTGTGCCAAAAATAGGCCCTGGGCACAGCCGCGCCAAAAATAACCGCCCGAAGGCCGCGGCACCAAGTTCGTCCAGCGGAAAAAGGCCACAAAAACGGGTGGGCTATAGCCTTGGGGGGTGGGGCTGGCCGACTTCGTCCGCCGGACTCGGAATGGCGCGAGACTTTGCGAGCGGCCTCCGTGTGCCAAAAATAGGCCCCGGGCACAGCCGCGCCCAAAAATAACCGCCCAAAGGCCGGGGCGCCAAGTTCGTCCAGCGGAAAAAGGCCACAAAAACGGGTAGGCTATAGCCTAGGGGAGTGGGACTGGCCCACTTCGTCCGCCGGACTCGGAATGGCGCGAGACTTTGCGAGCGGCCTCCGTGTGCCAAAAATAGGCCCCGGGCACAGCCGCGCCCAAAAATAACCGCCCGAAGTCCGGGGCGCCAAGTTCGAACAGTGGAAAATGGCCACAAAAACGGGTAGGCTATAGCCTAGGGGAGTGGGGCTGGCCCACTTCATCCGCCGGACTCGGAATGGCGCGAGACTTTGCGAGCGGCCTCCGTGTGCCAAAAATAGGCCCCGGGCACAGCCGCGCCCAAAAATAACCGCCCGAAGGCCGGGGCGCCAAGTTCGAACAGCGGAAAAAGGCCACAAAAACGGGTGGGCTACAGCCTTGGGGGGTGGGGCTGGCCAACTTCGTCCGCCGGAATCGGAATGGCGCGAGACTTTGCGAGTGGCCTCCGTGTGCCAAAAATAGGCCCCACCCCCCAGCCTTGGGGGGTGGGGGTGGCCAACAAATCCGCCCGGACTCGGAATGGCGCGAGACTTTGCGAGCGGTCTCCGTGTGCCAAAAATAGGCCGCGGGCACAGCCGCGCCCAAAAATAACCGCCCGACGGCCGGGGCGCCAAGTTCGTCCAGCGGAAAAAGGCCACAAAAACGGGTGGGCTATAGCCTTGGGGGGTGGGGCTGGCAAACTTCGTCCGCCGGACTCGGAATGGCGCGAGACTTTGCGAGCAGCCTCTGTGTACCAAAAATAGGCCCCGGGAACTGCCGCGCCCAAAAATAACCACCCGAAGGCCGGGGCGCCAAGTTCGTCTAGCGGAAAAAGGCCACAAAAACGGGTGGACTATAGCCTTGGGGAGTGGGGCTGGCCAACTTAGTCTGCCGGACTCGGAATGGCGGGAGACTCTGCGAGCGGCCTCCGTGCGCCAAAAATAGGCCCCGGCCACAGCCGTACCCAAAAATAACCGACCGAAGGCCGGGGCGCCAAGTTCGTCCAGCGGAAAAAGGCCACAAAAACGGGTGGGCTATAGCCTTGGGGGGTGGGGCTGGCCGACTTCGTCCGCCGGACTCGGAATGGCGCGAGACTTTGCGAGCGGCCTCCGTGTACCAAAAATAGGCCCCGGGCACAGCCGCGCCCAAAAATAACTGCCCGAAGGCCGGGGCGCCAAGTTCATCCAGCGGAAAAAGGCCACAAAAACGGGTAGGCTATAGCCTAGGGGAGTGGGGCTGGCCCACTTCGTCCGCCGGACTCGGAATGGCGCGAGACTTTGCGATTGGCCTCCGTGTGCCAAAAATAGGCCCCGGGCACAGCCGCGCCCAAAAATAACCGCCCGAAGGCCGGGGCGCCAAGTTCGTCCAGCGGAAAAAGGCCACAAAAACGGGTGGGCTATAGCCTTGGGGGGTGGGACTGGCCAACTTCGTCCGCCGGACTCGGAATGGCGCGAGACTTTACGAGCGGCCTCCGTTTACGAAAAATAGGCCACGGGCACAGCCGCGCCCGAAAATAACCGCCCGAAGGCCGGGGCGCCAAGTTCGTCCAGCGGAAAAAGGCCACAAAAACGGGTGGGCTATAGCCTTGGGGGGTGGGGCTGGCCAACTTCGTCCGCCGGACTAGGAATGGCGCGAGACTTTGCGAGCGGCCTCTGTGTACCAAAAATAGGCCCCGGGCACTGCAGCGCCCAAAAATAACCGCCCGAAGGCCGGGGCGCCAAGTTCGTCCAGCGGAAAAAGGCCACAAAAACGGGTGGGCTATAGCCTTGGGGGGTGGGGCTGGCCAACTTCGTCCGCCGGACTCGGAATGGCGCGAGACTTTGCGAGCGGCCTCCGTGTGCCAAAAATAGGCCCCGGGCACAACCGCGCCCAAAAATAACCGCCCGAAGGCCGGGGCGCCAAGTTCGAACAGCGGAAAAAGGCCACAAAAACGGGTGGGCTACAGCCTTGGGGGGTGGGGCTGGCCAACTTCGTCCGCCGGAATCGGAATGGCGCGAGACTTTGCGAGCGGCCTCTGTGTACCAAAAATAGGCCCTGGGAAATGCCGCGCCCAAAAATAACCGCCCGACGGCCGGGGCGCCAAGTTCGTCCAGCGGAAAAAGGCCACAAAAACGGGTGGGCTATAGCCTTGGGGGGTGGGGCTGGCAAACTTCGTCCGCCGGACTCGGAATGGCGCGAGACTATGCGAGCGGCCTCTGTGTACCAAAAATAGGCCCTGGGAAATGCCGCGCCCAAAAATAACCGCCCGACGGCCGGGGCGCCAAGTTCGTCCAGCGGAAAAAGGCCACAAAAACGGGTGGGCTATAGCCTTGGGGGGTGGGGCTGGCCAACTTCGTCCGCCGGACTAGGAATGGCGCGAGACTTTGCGAGCGGCCTCTGTGTACCAAAAATAGGCCCCGGGCACTGCAGCGTCCAAAAATAACCGCCCGAAGGCCGGGGCGCCAAGTTCGTCCAGCGGAAAAAGGCCACAAAAACGGGTGGGCTATAGCCTTGGGGGGTGGGGCTGGCCAACTTCGTCCGCCGGACTCGGAATGGCGCGAGACTTTGCGAGCGGCCTCCGTGTGCCAAAAATAGGCCCCGGGCACAACCGCGCCCAAAAATAACCGCCCGAAGGCCGGGGCGCCAAGTTCGTCCAGCGGAAAAAGGCCACAAAAACGGGTGGGCTCTGACCTTGGGGGTGGGGCTGGCCAACTTCGTCCGCCGGAATCGGAATGGCGCGAGACTTTGCGAGCGGCCTCTGTGTACCAAAAATAGGCCCTGGGAAATGCCGCGCCCAAAAATAACCGCCCGACGGCCGGGGCGCCAAGTTCGTCCAGCGGAAAAAGGCCACAAAAACGGGTGGGCTATAGCCTTGGGGGGTGGGGCTGGCAAACTTCGTCCGCCGGACTCGGAATGGCGCGAGACTATGCGAGCGGCCTCTGTGTACCAAAAATAGGCCCCGGGAAATGCCGCGCCCAAAAATAACCGCCCGACGGCCGGGGCGCCAAGTTCGTCCAGCGGAAAAAGGCCACAAAAACGGGTGGGCTATAGCCTTGGGGGGTGGGGCTGCCAAACTTCGTCCGCCGGACTCGGAATGGCGCGAGACTTTGCGAGCGGCCTCTGTGTACCAAAAATAGGCCCCGGGCACTGCCGCGCCCAAAAATAACCGCCCGAAGGCCGGGGCGCCAAGTTCGTCCAGCGGAAAAATGGCCAAAAAACGGGTGGGCTATAGCCTTGGGGGGAGGGGCTGGCCAACTTCGTCTGCCGGACTCGGAATGGGGAGAGACTTTGCGAGCGGCCTCTGTGTACCAAAAATAGGCCCCGGGCACTGCCGCGCCCAAAAATAACCGCCCGAAGGCCGGGGCGCCAAGTTCGTCCAGCGGAAAAAGGCCACAAAAACGGGTGGGCTATAGCCTTGGGGGGTGGGGCTGGCAAACTTCGTCCGCCCGAAACGGAATGGCGCGAGACTTTGCGGCGGCCTCTGCGTCTGAAAAATAGGCCCAGGAACTGCCGCGCCCAAAAATAACCGCCCGAAGGCCGGGCGCCAAGTTCGTCTAGCGGAAAAAGGCCACAAAAACGGTGGACTATAGCCTTGGGGGGTGGGGCTGGCCAACCGTCTGCCGGACTCGGAATGGCGCGAGACTCTGCGGCGGCCTCCGTGTGCCAAAAATAGGCCCGGCCACAGCCGTACCCAAAATAACTGACCGAAGGCCGGGCGCCAAGTTCGTCCAGCGGAAAAAGGCCACAAAAGCGGGTGGGCTATAGCCTTGGGGGTGGGGCTGGCCGACTTCGTCCGCCGGACTCGGAATGGCGCGAGACTTTGCGGCGGCCTCCGTGTGCCAAAAATAGGCCCAGGCACAGCCGCGCCCAAAAATAACCGCCCGAAGGCCGGGGCGCAATGTTCGTGCAGCGGAAAAAGGCCCCAAAACGGGTAGGCTATAGCCTAGGGGAGTGGGGCTGGCCCACTTCGTCCGCCGGACTCGGAATGGCGCGAGACTTTGCGAGCGGCCTCCGTGTGCCAAAAATAGGCCCCGGGCACAGCCGCGCCCAAAAATAACCGCCCTACGGCCGGGGCGCCAAGTTCGTCCAGCGGAAAAAGGCCACAAAAACGGGTGGGCTATAGCCTTGGGGGGTGGGGCTGGCAAACTTCGTCCGCCGGACTCGGAATGGCGCGAGACTTTGCGAGCGGCCTCTGTGTACCAAAAATAGGCCCTGGGAAATGCCGCGCCCAAAAATAACCGCCCGACGGCCGGGGCGCCAAGTTCGTCCAGCGGAAAAAGGCCACAAAAACGGGTGGGCTATAGCCTTGGGGGGTGGGGCTGGCAAACTTCGTCCGCCGGACTCGGAATGGCGCGAGACTTTGCGAGCGGCCTCTGCGTACGAAAAATAGGCCCCGGGAACTGCCGCGCCCAAAAATAACCGCCCGAAGGCCGGGGCGCCAAGTTCGTCTAGCGGAAAAAGGCCACAAAAACGGGTGGACTATAGCCTTGGGGGGTGGGGCTGGCCAACTTCGTCTGCCGGACTCGGAATGGCGCGAGACTCTGCGAGCGGCCTCCGTGTGCCAAAAATAGGCCGCGGGCACAGCCGCGACCAAAAATAACCACTCGAAGGCCAGGGGCACCAACTTCGTCCAGCGGAAAAAGGCGAAAAAAATGGGTGGGCTATAGACTAGGGGGGGCTGGCCAAGTTCGTCCACCGGACTCGGAATGCGGCGAGACTTTGCGAGTGGATTCCATGTGCCAAAAATCGGCCGCGGGCACAGACGCGCCCAAAAATAACCGCCCGAAGGCCAGGGGCGCCAACTTCGTCCAGCGGAAAAAGGCCACAAAAACGGGTAGGCTATAGCCTAGGGGAGTGGGGCTGGCCCACTTCGTCCGCCGGACTCGGAATGGCGCGAGACTTTGCGAGCGGCCTCCGTGTGCCAAAAATAGGCCCCGGGCACAGCCGCGCCCAAAAATAACCGCCCTACGGCCGGGGCGCCAAGTTCGTCCCGCGGACAAAGGCCACAAAAACGGGTAGGCTATAGCCTAGGGGAGTGGGGCTGGCCCACTTCGTCCGCCGGACTCGGAATGGCGCGAGACTTTGCGAGCGGCCTCTGTGTACCAAAAATAGGCCCCGGGAAATGCCGCGCCCAAAAATAACCGCCCGACGGCCGGGGCGCCAAGTTCGTCCAGCGGAAAAAGGCCACAAAAACGGGTGGGCTATAGCCTTGGGGGGTGGGGCTGGCAAACTTCGTCCGCCGGACTCGGAATGGCGCGAGACTTTGCGTGCGGCCTCCGTGTTCCAAAAATAGGCCCCGGGCACAGCCGCGCCCAAAAATAACCGCCCGAAGGCCGGGGCGCCAAGTTCGTCCAGCGGAAAAAGGCCACAAAAACGGGTAGGCTATAGCCTAGGGGAGTGGGGCTGGCCCACTTCGTCCGCCGGACTCGGAATGGCGCGAGACTTTGCGAGCGGCCTCCGTGTGCCAAAAATAGGCCCAGGCCACAGCCGCGCCCAAAAATAACCGCCTGACGGCCGGGCGCCAAGTTCGTCCCCATGCGGAAAAAGGCCACAAAACGGGTGGGCTATAGCCTTGGGGGTGGGGCTGGCAAACTTCGTCCGCCGGACTTGGAATGGCGCGAGACTTTGCGGCGGCCTCTGTGTACCAAAAAAATAGGCCCCGGGAAATGCCGCGCCCAAAAATAACCGCCCGACGGCCGGGGCGCCAAGTTCGTCCTGCGGAAAAAGGCCACAAAAACGGGTGGGCTATAGCCTTGGGGGGTGGGGCTGGCAAACTTCGTCCGCCGGACTTGGAATGGCGCGAGACTTTGCGAGCGGCCTCTGTGTACCAAAAATAGGCCCCGGGAAATGCCGCGCCCAAAAATAACCGCCCGACGGCCGGGGCGCCAAGTTCGTCCAGCGGAAAAAGGCCACAAAAACGGGTGGGCTATAGCCTTGGGGGGTGGGGCTGCCAAACTTCGTCCGCCGGACTCGGAATGGCGCGAGACTTTGCGAGCGGCCACCCTGTACCAAAAATAGGCCCCGGGCACTGCCGCCTTAAATAACCGCCCGAAGGCCGGGCGCCAAGTTCGTCCAGCGGAAAAATGGCCAAAAACGGGTGGGCTATAGCCTTGGGGGAGGGCTGGCCAACCGTCTGCCGGACTCGGAATGGGGAGAGACTTTGCGAGCGGCCTCTGTGTACCAAAAATAGGCCCCGGGCACTGCCGCGCCCAAAAATAACCGCCCGAAGGCCGGGGCGCCAAGTTCGTCCAGCGGAAAAAGGCCACAAAAACGGGTGGGCTATAGCCTTGGGGGGTGGGGCTGGCAAACTTGGTCCGCCGGACTCGGAATGGCGCGAGACTTTGCGAGCGGCCTCTGTGTACCAAAAATAGGCCCCGGGAACTGCCGCGCCCAAAAATAACCGCCCGAAGGCCGGGGCGCCAAGTTCGTCTAGCGGAAAAAGGCCACAAAAACGGGTGGACTATAGCCTTGGGGGGTGGGGCTGGCCAACTTCGTCTGCCGGACTCGGAATGGCGCGAGACTCTGCGAGCGGCCTCCGTGTGCCAAAAATAGGCCCCGGCCACAGCCGTACCCAAAAATAACTGACCGAAGGCCGGGGCGCCAAGTTCGTCCAGCGGAAAAAGGCCACAAAAACGGGTGGGCTATAGCCTTTGGGGGTGGGGCTGGCCGACTTCGTCCGCCGGACTCGGAATGGCGCGAGACTTTGCGAGCGGCCTCCGTGTGCCAAAAATAGGCCCCGGGCACAGCCGCGCCCAAAAATAACCGCCCGAAGGCCGGGGCGCCAAGTTCGTCCAGCGGAAAAAGGCCACAAAAACGGGTAGGCTATAGCCTAGGGGAGTGGGGCTGGCCCACTTCGTCCGCCGGACTCGGAATGGCGCGAGACTTTGCGAGCGGCCTCCGTGTGCCAAAAATAGGCCCCGGGCACAGCCGCGCCCAAAAATAACCGCTCGACGGCCGGGGCGCCAAGTTCGTCCAGCGGAAAAAGGCCACAAAAACGGGTGGGCTATAGCCTTGGGGGGTGGGGCTGGCAAACTTCGTCCGCCGGACTCGGAATGGCGCGAGACTTTACGAGCGGCCTCTGTGTACCAAAAATAGGCCCCGGGAAATGCCGCGCCCAAAAATAACCGCCCGAAAGCCGGGGCGCCAAGTTCGTCTAGCGGAAAAAGGCCACAAAAACGGGTGGACTATAGCCTTGGGGGGTGGGGCTGGCCAACTTCGTCTGCCGGACTCGGAATGGCGCGAGACTCTGCGATCGGCCTCCGTGTGCCAAAAATAGGCCCCGCGCACAGCCGCGACCAAAAATAACCGCCCGAAGGCCGGGGCGCCAAGTTCGAACAGCGAAAAAATGCCACAAAAACGGGTGGGCTACAGCCTTGGGGGGTGGGGCTGCCAAACTTCGTCCGCCGGACTCGGAATGGCGCGAGACTTTGCGAGTGGCCTCTGTGTACCAAAAATAGGCCCCGGGCACTGCCGCGCCCAAAAATAACCGCCCGAAGGCCGGGGCGCCAAGTTCGTCCAGCGGAAAAATGGCCAAAAAACGGGTGGGCTATAGCCTTGGGGGGAGGGGCTGGCCAACTTCGTCTGCCGGACTCGGAATGGCGCGAGACTCTGCGATCGGCCTCCGTGTGCCAAAAATAGGCCCCGCGCACAGCCGCGACCAAAAATAACCGCTCGACGGCCGGGGCGCCAAGTTCGTCCAGCGGAAAAAGGCCACAAAAACGGGTGGACTATAGCCTTGGGGGGTGGGGCTGGCCAACTTCGTCTGCCGGACTCGGAATGGCGCGAGACTCTGCGAGCGGCCTCCGTGTGCCAAAAATAGGCCCCGGCCACAGCCGTACCCAAAAATAACTGACCGAAGGCCGGGGCGCCAAGTTCGTCCAGCGGAAAAAGGCCACAAAAACGGGTGGGCTATAGCCTTGGGGGGTGGGGCTGGCCAAGTTCGACCGCCGGACTCGGAATGGGGCGAGACTTTGCGAGGGGCCTCCGTGTGCCAAAAATAGGCTGCGGGCGCAGCCGTACCCAAAAATAACAGCCCGAAGGCCGGGGCGCCAAGTTCAACACGCGGAAAAAGGCCACAAAAACGGGTGGGCTATAGCCTTGGGGGGTGGGGCTGGCCAACTTCGTCCGCCGGACTCGGAATGGCGCGAGAATTTGCGAGCGGCCTCCGTGTGCCAAAAATAGGCCACGGGCACAGCCGCCCCCAAAAATAACCGCCCGAAAGCCGGGGCGCCCAGTTCGTCCAGCGGAAAAAGGCCGCAAAAACGGGTGGGTTATAGCCTTGGGGGGTGGGGCTGGCCAACTTCGTCCGCCGGACTCGGAATGGCGCGAGACTTTGCGAGCGGCCTACGTGTGCCAAAAATAGGCCCCGGGCACAGCCGTGCCCAAAAATAACGGCCCGAAGGCCGGCGCGCCAAGTTCGTCCAGCGGAAAAAGGCCACAAAAACGGGTGGGCTATAGCCTTGGGGGGTGGGGCTGGCCAACTTCGTCCGCCGGACTTGGAATGGCGCGAGACTTTGCGAGCGGCCTCCGTGTGCCAAAACTAGGCCCCGGACACAGCCACGCCCGAAAATAACAGCCCGAAGGCCGGGGCGCCAAGTTCGTCAAGCGGAAAAAAGCCACAAAAACGGGTGGGCTATAGCCTTGGGGGGTGGGGCTGGCCAACTTCGTCCGCCGGACTCGGAAAAGCGCGAGACTTTACGAGCGGCCTCCGTGTGCCAAAAATAGGCCCCGGGCACAGCCGCGCCCAAAAATAACCGCCCGAAGGCCGGGGCGCCAAGTTCGTCCAGCGGAAAAAGGCCACAAAAACGGGTAGGCTATAGCCTAGGGGAGTGGGGCTGGCCCACTTCGTCCGCCGGACTCGGAATGGCGCGAGACTTTGCGAGCGGCCTCCGTGTGCTAAAAATAGGCCCCGGGCACAGCCGCGCCCAAAAATAACCGCCCGAAGGAGGGGGCGCCAAGTTCGTCCAGTGGAAAAAGGCCACAAAAACGGGTAGGCTATAGCCTAGGGGAGTGGGGCTGGCCCACTTCGTCCGCCAGACTCGGAATGGCGCGAGACTTTGCGAGCGGCCTCCGTGTGCCAAAAATAGGCCCCGGGCACAGCCGCGCCCAAAAATAACCGCCCGAAGGCCGGGGCGCCAAGTTCGTCCAGCGGAAAAAGGCCACAAAAACGGGTGGGCTATAGCCTTGGCGGGTGGGGCTGGCAAACATCGTCCGCCGGACTCGGAATGGTGCGAGACTTTGCGAGCGGCCTCTGTGTACCAAAAATAGGCCCCGGGCACTGCCGCGCCCAAAAATAACCGCCCGAAGGCCGGGGCGCCAAGTTCGTCCAGCGGAAAAAGGCCACAAAAACGGGTGGGCTGGCCAACTTCGTCCGCCGGAATCGGAATGGCGCGAGACTTTGCGAGTGGCCTCCGTGTGCCAAAAATAGGCCCCACCCCCCACTCTTGGGGGGTGGGGGTGGCCAACTTCGTCCGCCGGACTCGGAATGGCGCGAGACTTTGCGAGCGGCGTCCGTGTGCCAAAAATAGGCCCCGGGCACAGCCGCGCCCAAAAATAACCGCCCGAAGGCCGGGGCGCCAAGTTCGTCCAGCGGAAAAAGGCCACAAAAACGGGTGGGCTATAGCCTTGGGGGGTGGGGCTGGCAAACTTCGTCCGCCGGACTCGGAATGGCGCGAGACTTTGCGAGCGGCCTCTGTGTACCAAAAATAGGCCCCGGGCACTGCCGCGCCCAAAAATAACCGCCCGAAGGCCGGGGCACCAAGTTCGTCCAGCGGAAAAAGGCCACAAAAACGGGTGGACTATAGCCTTGGGGGGTGGGGCTGGCCAACTTCGTCTGCCGGACTCGGAATGGCGCGAGACTCTGCGAGCGGCCTCCGTGTGCCAAAAATAGGCCCCGGGCACAGCCGTACCCAAAAATAACCGACCGAAGGCCGGGGCGCCAAGTTCGTCCTGCGGAAAAAGGCCACAAAAACGGGTGGGCTATAGCCTTGGGGGGTGGGGCTGGCCAACTTCGTCCGCCGGACTAGGAATGGCGCGAGACTTTGCGAGCGGCCTCTGTGTACCAAAAATAGGCCCCGGGCACTGCAGCGCCCAAAAATAACCGCCGAAGGCCGGGGCGCCAAGTTCGTCCAGCGGAAAAAGGCCACAAAAACGGGTGGGCTATAGCCTTGGGGGGTGGGGCTGGCCAACTTCGTCCGCCGGACTCGGAATGGCGCGAGACTTTGCGAGCGGCCTCCGTGTGCCAAAAATAGGCCCCTGGCACAGCCGCGCCCAAAAATAACTGCCCGAAGGCCGGGGCACCAAGTTCGTCCAGCGGAAAAAGGCCACAAAAACGGGTGGGCTATAGCCTTGGGGGGTGGGGCTGGAAAACTTCGTCCGCCGGACTCGGAATGGTGCGAGAGTTTGCGAGCGGCCTCTGTGTACCAAAAATAGGCCCCGGGCACTGCCGCGCCCAAAAATAACCGCCCGAAGGCCGGGGCGCCAAGTTCGTCCAGCGGAAAAAGGCCACAAAAACGGGTGGGCTGGCCAACTTCGTCTGCCGGAATCGGAATGGCGCGAGACTTTGCGAGTGGCCTCCGTGTGCCAAAAATAGGCCCCACCCCCACCTTGGGGGTGGGGTGGCCAACAAATCCGCCGGACTCGGAATGGCGCGAGACTTTGCGAGCGGCCTCCGTGTGCCAAAAATAGGCCCCGGGCACAGCCGCGCCCAAAAATAACCGCCCGAAGGCCGGGGCGCCAAGTTCGTCCAGCGGAAAAAGGCCACAAAAACGGGTGGGCTATAGCCTTGGGGGGTGGGGCTGGCCAAGTTCGACCGCCGGACTCGGAATGGGGCGAGACTTTGCGAGGGGCCTCCGTGTGCCAAAAATAGGCTGCGGGCGCAGCCGTACCCAAAAATAACCACCCGAAGGCCGGGGCGCCACGTTCGTCGAGCGGAAAAAGGCCACAAAAATGGGTGGGCTATAGCCTTGGGGGGTGGGGCTTGCCAAGTTCGTCTGCCAGACTCAGATTAGGGCGAGACTTTGAAAGCGGCCTCCGTGTTCCAAAAATAGGCCGCGGGCACGGCCGCGCCCAAAAATAACCGCCCGAAGGCCGGGGTGCCCAGTTCGTCCAGCGGAAAAAGGCCACAAAAACGGGTGGGCTATAGCCTTGGGGGGTGGGGCTGGCCAAGTTCGTCCGCCGGACTCAGAATGGGGCGAGACTTTGTGAGCGGCCTCCGTGGGCCAAAAATAGGCCACGGGCACAGCCGCACCTAAAAATAACGGCCCGAAGGCCGGTGCACCAAGTTCGTCTAGCGGAAAAAGGCCACAAAAACGGGTGGGCTATAGCCTTGGGGGGTGGGGCTGGCCAAGTTTGTCCGCCGGACTCGGAATGGGGTAAGACTTTGTGATTGGCCTCCGTGTGCAAAAAATAGGCCGCGGGCACAGCCGCGCCCAAGAATAACCGTCCGAAGGCCGGGGCGCCAAGTTCGTCCAACGGAAAAAGGCCACAAAAAGGGGTGGGCTATAGCCTTGGGGGTTGGGGCTGGCCAAGTTCGTCCGCCGGACTCGGAATGGGTCGAGACTTTACGAGCGGCCTCCGTGTGCCAAAAATAGTCCGTGGGCACAGCCGGACCCAAAAATAAGCGCCCGAAGGCCGGGGCGCCAAGTTCGTCCAAAACGCCACAAAACCGGGTGGGCTATAGCCTTCGGGGGTGGGGCTGGCCAAGTTCGTCCGCCGGACTCGGAATGGGGCGAGACTTTTCGAGGGGCCTCCGTGTGCCAAAAATAGGCTGCGGGCGCAGCCGTCCCCAAAAATAACCACCCGAAGGCCGGGGCGGCACGTTCGTCGAGCGGAAAAATGCCACAAAAACGGGTGGGCTATAGCCTTGGGGGGTGGCGCTTGCCAAGTTCGTCCGCCAGACTCGGATTGGGGTGAGACTTTACGAGCGGCCTCGGTGTGCCAAAAATAGGCCGCGGGTACAGCCGGACCCAAAAATAAGCGCCCGAAGCCCGGGGCACCAAGTTCGTCCAAAACGCCACAAAACCGGGCGGGCTATAGCCTTGGGGGGTGGGGCTGGCCAAGTTCGTCCGCCGGACTCGGAATGGGGCGAGACTTTGCGAGGGGCCTCCGTGTGCCAAAAATAGGCTGCGGGCGCAGCCGTACCCAAAAATAACCACCCGAAGGCCGGGGCGCCACGTTCGTCGAGCGGAAAAAGGCCACAAAAACGGGTGGGCTATAGCCTTGGGGGGTGGGGCTGGCCAAGTTCGTCCGCCGGACTCGGAATGGGGCGTGACTTTATGAGCGGCTTCCATGTGCCAAAAATAGGCCACGGGTACAGCCGCGCCCAAAAATAACAGCCCGAAGGCCGGGGCGCCAAGTTCGTCCAGCGGAACAAGGCCACAAAAACGGGTGGGCTATAGCCTTGGGGTGTGGGGCTGGCCAAGTTCGTCCGCCGGACTCGGAATGGGGCGAGACTTTACGAGCGGCCTCCGTGTGCCAAAAATAGGCCGTGGGTACAGCCGGACCCAAAAATAACCGCCCGAAGGCCGGGGCACCAAGTTCGTCCAAAACGCCACAAAACCGGGTGGGCTATAGCTTTGGGGGGTGGGGCTGGCCAAGTTCGTCCGCCGGACTCGGAACGGGGCGAGACTTTGCGAGGGGCCTCCGTGTGCCAAAAATAGGCTGCGGGCGCAGCCGTACCCAAAAATAACCACCCGAAGGCTGGGGCGCCACGTTCGTCGAGCGGAAAAAGGCCACAAAAACGGGTGGGCTATAGCCTTGGGGGGTGGAGCTGGCCAAGTTCGTCCGCCGGACTCGGAATGGGGCGAGACTTTGCGAGCGGCCTCCGTGTGCCAAAAATAGGCAGCGGGCACAGCCGCGCCAAAAAAATAACCGCCCGAAGGCCGGGGCGCCAACATCGTCCAGCGGAAAAAGGCCACAAAAACGGATGGGCTATAGCCTTGGGGGATGGGCTATAGCCTTGGGGGATGGGGCTGGCCAAGTTCGTCCGCCGGACTCAGAATGGGGCGTGACTTTATGGGCGGCTTTCGTGCGCCAAAAATAGGCCACGGGCACAGCCGCACCCAAAAATAACCGCCCGAAGGCCGGGGCGCCAAGTTCGTCCAGCGGAAAATGGCCACAAAAACGGGTGGGCTATAGCCTTGGGGGGTGCGGCTGGCCAAGTTCGTCCGCCGGACTCGGAATGGGGCGAGACTTTGCGAGCGGCCTCCATTTGCCAAAAATAGGCCGCGAGCACAGCCGCGCCCAAAAATAACCTCCCGAAGGTCGGGGCGCCAAGTTCGTCCAGTGGAAAAAGGCCACAAAAACGGGTAGGCTATAGCCTTGGGGGGTGGGGCTGGCCAAGTTCGTCCGCCGGACTCGGAATGGGGCGAGACCTTGCGAGCGGCCTCCGTGTGCCAAAAATAGGCCGCGGACACAGCCAAACCCAAAAATAAGCTCTCGAAGCCCGAGGCACCCAGTTCGTCCAAAACGCACAAAACCGGGTGGGCTATTGCCTTGGGGGGTGGGGCTGGCCAAGTTCGTCCGCCGGACTCGGAATGGGGCGAGACTTTGCAAGCAGCCTCCGTGTGCCAAAAATAGGCCACGGGCACGGCCGCTACCAAAAATAACCACCCGAATCCCGGGTCGCCAAGTTCATCCCGCGGAAAAAGGACACAAAAACGGGTGGGCTATAGCCTTGGGGGGTGGGGCTGGCCAAGTTCGTCCGCCGGACTCGGAATGGGGCGAGACTTTGCGAGCGGCCTCCGTGTGCCAAAAATATGCCGCGGGCACTGCCGCTCCCAAAAATAGCAGCCCGTTGCCCGGGGCGCCAAGTTCGTCCAGCGGAAAATGGCCACAAAAACGGGTGGGCTATATCCTTGAGGGGTGGGGCTGGCCAACTTCGTCCGGCGGACTCGGAATGGCGTGAGACTTTGCGAGGCGCCTCCGTGTGCCAAAAATAGGCCGCGGGCACAGCCGCGCCCAAAAATATCCGCCCGAAGGGCGGAAGGCCGGGGCGCCAAGTTCGTCCAGCGGAAAATGGCCACAAAAACGGGTGGGCTATAGCCTTGGGGGGTGGGGCTGGCCAACTTCATCCGCCGGACTCGGAATGGCGTGAGACTTTGCGAGGCACCTCTGTTGAGTGTTAGAAAATGCATATTTATAAAGGAGAAAACCGTCATTTTACATTTCAAGTCTTACTAACAACCCTTACTTTTATGTATTTACCATTCTTGTGATTTAATTACGTGTGTTTTATTTTAATTAAGTAATTTATGTATTTTAGGGGCATTATAGTCATTTCACAATAAAGGAGAGATCAGACGGCAAAACGGACATCACTTTTGAACTCAGGACGGTCGAAAACCTTAGGAGGAGCATAAAAGGAAAAATGGCACTATTCACATGTACGGTACTATTCACGGGTACGGTACTGTCTACGTTACTGTTCACGACACTGTTCAGATAGACGGATCGATGACGTGGCATGGACCGATGACGTGGCATTGACTGATGAGGTGTCACGATCCTGTTGGACTAAAATTCTTATATATTATTGATGGTGACGTGGCAAAGATATTAAAGGACGAAAAAATCTCGCAGTCACGGTGCATGCATCACACAGATTATTTTCAACCAAACCGTGTTACTGTTCATCCGGTCAAACCGTTTACTGTTCATCCGCGTGGTCAAACCGTGGACTATTGACTGCTGACGTGGCGCAATCTCGAAGCGCCCAAATGCTTTTAATCCGATGGCCATGATTTACTCCATGTATCTATAAAAAGGGGGCCTCTCCCCCCTAATTTGATACCTCTGAATCCATTTTTGGGATCCATTTTCTGTAATTCCCTCTCCATCTTGTATTTTCTTCGTATTTTAATAAATTCCCATTTTGCCCTTAGTTCAATTATGAATAGCTAATTTTCTTTCAAGCTTGGGTTGAAGGTGAAGTCTCAACATGTGTCATGGGCTTAATTTGGTAAATTTATTTTCTCTTGTCCTCTAGTTTTTGTGGATGTTTTGACTTCTCGTCGACAAATAATAATAATCTTGTCTAGATACCGCCTTGGTTACACCGGCTCTCTAGTATAAGGTTATTATTATTTGGCACGATAAACCCTTAGCACCATATTGATTAGAGTGTGGTTCATGAGGTGTGGATTCCCCCCTCATGATTTAATTGGTATTAATAAGGAATATTTAGCCCATGATGCATATTGATACGGATCCGGATACCCAAGTGCTTTATTTCAATAGAATTCTCTTCAATTTATTCTCGCCATTCCAATTCCAATTTTAGAATTTATTCTCGCCATTTTAATTTAAGTTTTAGCATATTCCAAATCATTTCCACCACAAATCCAATCACCCATTTACAAAATTAATTCTACACATAATTAAAATCCACCTCCTCGTGGGATCGACACTCGTCACCATTGATCTATACTACAATAAATTCGTGCGCTTGCGAGTTCAACAAAATTTGCACAACAAGTTTTTTGCGCCGTTGCCGTGGAGGTAAGTAATTTTAATTCATAGAATTAATTTTTGTGAATAATTTCTTTTATTTGTTTTCTTGTATTTTTTTTAATTATTAAAAAAAAAAAAAAAAAATAAATCTACATTTAAAAGTTAGTATTTCTTTTCTTTTTCTCTTCTTTAAAAATTCTGTAATTTAATTTTCAATTTATTTTTTTCTTTGTAATTTTTGTTTATTTTATTAATTTAATTTTTAGTTAATTTATTTCACGTATTTGTTTTTGTGTATTTTTATAGAAAGGTTTTAATAGCGCAATAAGGTTAGTATCGTAATTTCTCCCTCTTCTTTATTTTTATTTGTTTTGTTCTCATCTTTATATTTATTTTATTTGTTTTGCATGCATGGTCGTAGGTCATTATTACCTAATCTTGAACCTATAGACCTTGAATTAGAAAAAACACTTCGCACACAAAAGCACATTAAAAATAAATTTGGAATGGATTTACAAGCACCACAGGAGAGGCCATTTAAGGACTATTTTAGTCCCTTAGCTAATTTGAGCACATCATGCATAAGATACCCAAATGTAGATGCTAGGAGTTTTGAATTAAAACCTAGTGTGCTAA
The DNA here is from genome assembly GCA_030444885.1 of Citrus sp. QX-2021. Lineage (NCBI taxonomy): Eukaryota > Viridiplantae > Streptophyta > Magnoliopsida > Sapindales > Rutaceae > Citrus > Citrus sp. QX-2021. The sequence goes on along the minus strand of JAUJEF010000316.1, from coordinate 19,536 downwards.
ATTGTCTCCCCACATTTTATGGCCTAGAAAATGAGGACCCATATAATCATCTGAATGATTTTCATGCCATTTGTCAAACTTTTAAATATGAAAATTTTTCAGACGATGATGTAAAACTTAGACTATTCCCATTTTCTTTAAAGGATAGAGCTCGTTCATGGTTAAATACTTTGCCTGCTAATAGCATCACATCATGGGAACAAATGGTTACAAAATTTTTGAATAAATATTTCCCAGTGCATAAAACCAATGCTATTCGCAGGGAAATCTCGGAGTTTACCCAGAGAGAGGACGAGCAATTTTTTGAAACATGGGAGCGATTCAATGGGCTACTCTTGAAGTGCCCACATCATGGGTACGAGAAATGGCACCAATGCCAATACTTTTTGGAGGGATTACTACCGAATGTGCAAGAATGGCTAATGGCAACAAGTGGAGGAGAACTAATGTCAAAAAGTGCATCAGAGATTTGGGAATTCTTCCAATGACAAGCGGATAATTCCCAACAACGGAGTCGGTCACTCAGGAATACTAGAAGAATTAAAGGAGTGAATGAGGTTCAAATTGGCGAATCAACTTCGGGAATCAAAGAAGTCAAGGAGATGGTTGAAGGTCTTGCTCGACAAATAGCATCGTTATCGACTGCTAAATCAACAGAACCATATGACCCTGACTCATACTCCGATCAAGCCAATGCCATAGGTGTAATGAGAAAGCCATCAAATTACAACCCATACTCCAACACATATAATCCTGGATGGAGAGACCACCCTAATTTTTCATGGTCTCAAGGACTCCAACAGAATGGACCAGCAGCTCCAGCTCCAGCTCCACCAATGCAACCAATTCCTCAAAATCCTCAAGCCTCTCAAATTTCCCATTTAGACCATACAATCGAAATCGGAACTACTCTCAACCTGCACTATGGGAGGATGCATTCCAGAATTTCAAGAATGTTACTCACTCTACGATTGAGCAACAGAACCGCACCATTGATGGACTACGAAATGAGTTGAGAGCAGGCTTTAACTCACAAGCCCAATCAGTTTCAAGCCTTGAGAAAATGGTGGGACAATTTGCTTCTTCAGTTCAGACCTTGGCAATGACCGTTGAGAAAGGTAAGTTTCCAAGTCAACCAGTGCCTAATCCTAAAGGAGTACATGAAGCAAGTACCAGTTCACCACAGCAGCATGGAGAGGTCAAAGCAGTCATGACCTTGCGAAAAGGAAAAGAAGTCGACAACAAAGTAGAGATGCCGGTGACAAAAGAAAATCAAATTGTTCCTGTGAGTGTTGACGACTCATCACCGGAGGAGAAAGAAGAAACCAACCCACGAGAATATGTTCCGAAAGCTCCATTTCCCCAGAGGTTAGCTAAAGGCAAGAAGGGAAAATCCACAGGTGAGATTCTCGAAATCTTCAAACAGGTAAGTGTTAACATACCTTTGCTTGATTCTATTAAACAAGTTCCATCTTATGCCAAGTTTCTTAAAGACCTTTGTACTGAAAAGAGAAATATGCATGTTCAAAAGAAGGCATTTTTAACTGAAAACGTTAGCTCTATACTCCAACATAAAATTCCTTTAAAATGCAAAGACCCAGGCTCCCCCACTATCTCATGTAGCATAGGGAACCACACAATTGAGAATGCTTTGTTGGATTTAGGAGCTAGTGTAAATTTGTTGCCTTATTCAGTATTTGTGAAACTTGGTGGGGAGAATTACACCCAACTCCAGTGGTGTTACAACTCGCAGATCGGTCCACGAAAATACCTCGTGGTATTGTGGAAGACGTGCTTATCCAGGTAGACAAGTTTTATTTTCCTGTTGATTTCATTGTAATTGACACTCAACCTATACAGGATTCAAGGAAGCACATTCCCATTATCCTAGGCCGACCTTTCTTGGCAACTGCAGATGCTCACATTCAATGCAGGACTGGAAATATGCAGTTGTCCTTCGGCAATATGACTATGGAGCTGAACATCTTCAACATTGCCAAACAACCTCAAAATGCAGATGATGGAATTGTTGATGTGGATTTAATTGAAGCATTAGTTGATGACACTTTTATTTCAAACCTTAGTGATGATCCTTTACAAACATGTTTAACTCACTTTGGTTTGGATTTTGATATTGACAGATCAGTCGATGAGGTCAACGCTCTACTTGACTCCGCACCATCCTTGGACACTAATAAATGGAAGTCAAGAGTTGAACAACTAGCACCATCAGAGAAGAAACTCATCCCATCATCAGAATCACCACCGAAACTCGAGCTCAAACCATTGCCCAACACATTGGAATATGCATTTTTGGGGGAAGAAAGTACTCTACCAGTAATCATCTCATCATCCCTCAATGACGAACAAAAAGGTAAGTTGTTGGATGTTTTGAAAGAGCACAAAGGAGCATTAGGATGGACCATAGCAGACATAAAAGGTATAAATCCAGTAGACTGCATGCATTACATTCACCTTGATGAAAATGCTAAATCTACTAGGGAAATGCAACGTCGGTTAAATCCTAATATGAAAGAAGTTGTTAGAACCGAAGTGCTTAAGCTATTAGATGCAGGTATCATTTACCCAATTTCTGATAGTTCATGGGTCAGTCCTGTACAAGTCGTCCCCAAAAAGTCAGGAGTCACAGTAGTTACCAATGCTGATAATGAATTGATACCCACTAGAGTAACTACAGGATGGCGTGTATGCATTGATTATAGAAAGTTGAATTCTGTCACACGTAAAGACCATTTTCCTTTACCATTTATCGATCAAATGCTTGATAGATTAGCAGGCCATGAATTTTATTGCTTTCTAGATGGCTACTCAGGATACAATCAGATCCCCATAGCACCAAAAGATCAGGAGAAAACTACTTTCACTTGCCCTTTTGGCACATTTGCATATAGGAGAATGCCATTTGGATTATGTAATGCACCTGCTACATTTCAACGATGCATGTTGAGCATTTTTTCTGATATGGTTGAACGATTCCTTGAAGTCTTTATGGATGACTTTTCTGTCTTTGGTGATTCATTTGATCAATGTTTACATCATCTAACACTAGTTATGCAGAGATGTATCGAGAAGAACTTGGTCTTAAATTGGGAGAAATGTCATTTTATGGTAAAACAAGGTATTGTTCTCGGTCACATCATTTCAAGCAAAGGTATTGAGGTTGACAAAGCCAAGGTGGATCTCATTTCTAATCTTCCTCCACCCAAAACAGTCAGAGAAGTAAGATCTTTCCTTGGGCATGCTGGTTTTTATAGACGTTTCATTAAAGATTTTAGCAAAGTTTCTAGACCCTTGTGCAATCTACTTGCTAAGGATGTACCTTTTATCTTTAATGATTCATGTCTTGTGGCTTTTGAAAAATTAAAGCAATTGTTGACATCATCACCCATCATTCAGGCCCCAAACTGGAGCTTACCATTTGAGCTTATGTGTGATGCATCTGATTATGCAGTAGGAGCAGTATTAGGACAAAGAGTTGATCGAATTCCCCATGTTATTTACTATGCTAGTATGACATTGAATGATGCACAGTTGAACTATTCAACTACTGAAAAAGAAATGCTAGCAGTAGTGTTTGCATTAGAGAAATTTCGATCTTATCTCATTGGTTGTAAAATAATTATATTCACAGATCATGCTGCTCTTAAATATCTTCTCACAAAGAAAGATGCAAAAGCTAGACTAATTCGTTGGGTGTTACTTTTGCAGAATTTGACTTAGAATTCAAAGATAAGAAAGGCACAGAGAATGTTGTGGCGGACCACCTCTCTCGTCTCCATTTTGACACAATTACAGAATCATTACCATTGAATAAGTCATTTCCAGATGAACAATTAATGAATGTGGAAGTATTACCTTGGTATGCTGATATAGTTAATTATCTTGTTACAGGTAAACTTCCAGAGCATTGGACCAAGCAAGACAAGGCTAAATTCTTTGCAGAAATAAAGAATTTCTTTTGGGATGACCCGTATTTGTTCAAGTATTGTGCAGACCAAATTGTTCGACGATGTGTCCCAGAAAGTGAAATTCAGAATATCCTTTCATTCTACCATGAACAAGCATGTGGAGGCCATTTCAGCGCTAAGAAAACAGCGACTAAAGTTTTACAATGTGGTTTTTATTGGCCAACTATATTTCGAGATGCTTACACTTTTTGTTTTTCATGTGATAGGTGTCAACGAATGGGGAGCATTACACGAAGGAACATGATGCCACTAAATCCAATTTTAGTGGTTGAGATTTTTGACGTATGGGGTATCGACTTCATGGGACCCTTTCCCCCATCATTTGGTCATCAATACATATTGGTTGCTGTTGACTACGTATCAAAATGGGTAGAAGCAATTCCATGCAGAACCAATGATCACAAAGTGGTGATAGGATTTTTGAAAAGCAACATTGTTTCACGCTTTGGATTCCCTCGAGCAATAATCAGTGATGGTGGTGCCCACTTTTGTAACAAAGCATTCAAAGCTCTTTTGACAAAGTATTCAATCACACACAAAGTGGCGACCCCGTATCATCCGCAAACCAGTGGCCAAGTTGAGATCTCCAATCGAGAAATAAAGCACATATTAGAAAAAACGGTGAGGCCAGACAGAAAAGATTGGTCATTAAGACTTGATGATGCATTATGGGCATATAGAACGGCTTTCAAGACCCCGATTGGGATGTCACCCTACAGGCTAGTGTATGGAAAAGCTTGCCACCTACCTGTGGAACTCGAGCATCGTGCGTATTGGGCCATCAAGAAATTCAACTTTGACATGCAGCAAGCCAGCTCAGAAAGAAGATTACAACTGGCAAAACTTGAGGAAATTCGCAATGATGCATACGAAAATGCCAAGATTTACAAGCAACGGATGAAAGTCTTTCATGACAAGCAAATTATGAGAAAAACGTTCACTCCAGGTCAGAAAGTGCTTTTATTCAATTCTCGCTTGCACCTATTCCCAGGTAAGTTACGCTCTCGTTGGTCTGGTCCCTTTATTGTTCATACTGTTTTTCCACATGGGGCAATTGAAATTAAGGACCCAAAGAACGGTGTCACGTTTAAAGTTAATGGTCAAAGATTAAAGCCATATCTAGAGTACCAACCACATGGAGAAGACACCGAAATAAATTTGAGTGACCCACCAGATTTGAATTGATTTTTTTTCTTTCTTTTCGTTGATTTGATTTTTCTTTCTTTCTTTATATTATTCTTTTGCTAATTGAAATTATTTTTGCATAAGTGTGTTTGTTTAACTATTAAGTTTTCTCTTATCATTGTTAATCATGAGTCTCATACTTAGACCGTTCCTCCTGAACATTCTTAAACCACTTCAACGTGTCAAAACTCATCTCAAAAGACAGATTCAATTTTGTAAAACACATCGTATTTGGGCTCTACAACCACCAGAGTTAGTAGCCTATGTTGAGGGTTTAGAAAGCCAACTCAGAGACATTGAGAGAAGTGTTTACGACATCCAGTTGGAGCTTGAGGTAAATTCAATAAGAGGACGATTTTAATTTTCTTTGTGTGTTTTAATTTGTTTTTCTGTTTGTGTGCTTTAGTTTGTTACCCCGGTGAAGTGGCGGATAACGGTACTCCGTGACAATCAAGTCGGTTACTTCAGTTTCCCATAATAACTGATATTCTGAGGCGAAGGTATGGACAGAAACGAGATTCTAGCGAAACTTCACAAGCGATTTCCTTCACTTCCTCAGAATGCCCTCCTTACGATCTATAAAGCTCGGTCCGAACGCATGCGATTACTCATGAGGAATAACATACCTGCTGACATCCGTTGGTTAATCGAGGCTAAAGTACGATCGGCAGGTGAGTTACCTCCAAAATTTATTGCATACATGCCTGGTTGTGGTAAAGGAAATTATGCAAGAAAACGACGAGCTCGAAGAATTTTTGTTGCTTGTCATAAGTGCGCCAGAATGAGTTGCAATAAAAACCCATTTTCTTTAGGAATGGTGTCTGATAACAGGGAAGATAAGATTCAATTCATTAGGGATGGCTTGAATAAGGAGTCATTGGATGATATCCTTTTGTCTCTTGAAACGCATCCCAAAGCATATGTGCAAGAAGCGAATCTCCGCTTATGGCCATTATTCCGTAAAAAGAGCATGCACGATACGATCTCGGGAATCGACTATAAACGACCCTCTGCTTGCCGCCAGCTTTGTAAGAAAACTGGATAGGAAGCCCATCCTCGACCCATAGAGGGCGTTCAAGCCGTTTCTGGACGTAAAACCAGAGGAAGATGTGAGCCACAGTCGCAACTACCTGTAAATATCCTTTTACTTTATTGTTATTTTATTTCACTATTGTCTTATTGTTTGCATTATTATCTTTAATAATTTTATTATCATTTTCTTTTTGACTTATGAGCCACGTGTGTTTTACGCGTTAATTCACACAGACATATTACATCAAACAAAACAATGACCAACTATCACCAAGACTCTTAAATGTGATATCTTTTGTCAAGCACTCACAAATTGTTTTTGAGAAGTATCGCAATGGCAGCTACTCCCAATAGACAATTCAAGAACATTTGTGTGCTTTCTGGATTTACCTATGGCAAACATAAAGAGTTCGTTGAGGCAGCCATAGATCTTGGTCGAAGCATAGCAGAGAGAAAATTACACTTGGTGTATGGAGGAGGTAACCGAGGGTTATCAAAAATGGTCTCAGAAGCTTTTATCAGAGGAAGTCAAGTGTTAGGCATCATCCCAAGAGTCCTAAAACCATTGGGCAGTTCGTCTGACTCATCAACTGGAGAAGAGTTAGTCGTCTCAGGTATGCAAGAAAGAATAACTGAAATGCTTAATCATGCTGATGCTTTTATTTTCCTTCCAGGAGATCTTGCAACACTAGAGGCACTTATCACACTAGCATCTTGGGCCCATCTGCACATCCACCAGAAACCCATCGGTTTGTTAAATGTCAATAACTTTTATGATGGCTTTATCGCATTTCTTAACCATGCAATAAAAAACTACTTCATTCCTTCCCATGTGAAAAAACTTTTTATTTGTGCTCACACTGCTAATGAGCTACTTGATCTGTTACAAGCTTTTAGACCGGAGCCAAACCCCTGGACCTTTGTGTTGGAGCGACCAAATAATGATGGTAACAGTAGCAGCAGTAAGAAGTACAAATTAGATTTAACTCTCCGCCTGTAAATATTTTCTTCTGTGTTGCACCACCCAGGTGATGTCTTCTAAACTCTACTTTTTTCCTTTTAAACATTGAGGACAATGTTTCGTTCTGGTTGGGGGGAGGGAATAGTCGACAATTGTGGAATCTTGGTTAAGTTTTTACTAATTTTTTACTGTAGAAACTAACTGTTGCTAACTTTTTGTGTTGAAGATGGCTGAATATGGAGTGTAGTTACTCTAGAAACGCATCTTCATTGATTAAAAATAATAAAATAAAAAAATAAAAAAATAAAAAAACAAAAAAAAATAAAAAATTTCTTTTTCTTTATTAAGTTTTGATGTTCATTTTTCTTCTTCTTTTTAATTTCTCCTCTATAAATATACATTTTCCAACTTTTGAGTCGAAGATGGCTGAATATGGAGTGTAGTGCCTCTAGAAACGCATCTTCTAAGTTAAAAAAAAAAATTCATTTTCGTTTTCTATCATTTTAAGTGTAACTTTTCTAATTAGTTTTTATGCATCATTTTCACATTTCTGCATGCATATTTTCCTTTCATGTTTAGAATAGGTTGGGGGGTAGAATGTTGTTTAAAAAAAAAAATTGTGTGATTTGTTTTAACATTGGATGACATGATTAATTTTAAATTTTAGTATTTGTATTATCTTTGGTCTTAAGTGATGTTACATTATGTTTGCTACTCTACATGTTGATGTCGGAGACACATATGAGTTGCTTGAAGGAATGAACATGTCATAATAAGTACCAAGTGAGTTTTTGAGCCTATCATTTTTCTTGGAGAGTAACCCTTTTGCCCATTCTTTATACAGCTTAACAGTTTATTATTGTATACACGATCTCTAGATTTCTTTTGAGTTAACCCTTAATAAAAAAAAAAAAAAGAAAAAAAAAAGAAAAAAAATGTGTTGTTACATTTGGAGGCCCATCTAACTAGTAGATATGGAAGATTATTTAGAGCCCTAAAAGACGATGGAAAGGCCATCTTTGATCCGTTTGAGCCTTTCTAGCCATCCCTTTTATTAAATATCCATAGTTAACCCTTTTTAGCCTTTAAAAAAAAAATATTTTCTTTGTCAACTTATCATCTTGACCCACTCTGATTTGGAGTATTACCCGATATCTTATAAGTTCCATCACCTATTTATGTTTGAGAAAATGTAAATAATTATGTTGATCAGTGAAGTTATACCAAAAAAAAAAAAGCAAAAAAAAAAAACCAACAAAACAAAAGTTGTTGTTTCAAAAGAATAAAAATAACAATAATAGGTGAAATCCACCTTGCAACTTCCACAAAAAAAAAAAAAAAATTTCTCTGCATTTTTCTCAAACATACACTTTGTTTTCTTTATTTCCTTTCTTTGTTAACCATGTCCCTAGCCTATGTTACATCCTAATAAAAGTCCTTCCTGATTTTAGGGAACTATAATCTGAAGTAGAAGCTAGTTATGTGGGCTAAAAAGATGTAGTGATGCATAATAAAAAAAAAAGATAAATAAAGTGGGTTGACTAACATTTTATTTGATTTGAGATCATATTATTTCTAAGCTGAGGACATATTTATTTCATCTTGGTGAGAGCATGTGATATCACTTCTTTATTATTTTCTCTCTCAATTACCATTCATTGGAGTGACTATTTTTATTGGGTTTTAATTTCTTTGTGAGAGTGTCACTACTTCCAGTGAGATTTTGGGGTTTGACATGTCATTCTTGAAAGTAGCTGTAACAAAGTCTCTCAAGCTAATTCATGTGGATGGTTGATGTGGGTGTGATGTTGCTTTAGACTGGAGATAATGCTTATACTTTTATTTGATTGCTATCATTAATCTGATTGAATAAACATGAGTGTTTCTATAAAAAAAAAAAATCATTTTGAATTTGAATTTTGTTTTCGCTTTATTTGCTAGGGACTAGCAATAAGCTGGTTGGGGGGTGTGTTGAGTGTTAGAAAATGCATATTTATAAAGGAGAAAACCGTCATTTTACATTTCAAGTCTTACTAACAACCCTTACTTTTATGTATTTAACATTCTTGTGATTTAATTACGTGTGTTTTATTTTAATTAAGTAATTTATGTATTTTAGGGGCATTATAGTCATTTCACAATAAAGGAGAGATCAGACGGCAAAACGGACATCACTTTTGAACTCAGGACGGTCGAAAACCTTAGGAGGAGCATAAAAGGAAAAATGGCACTATTCACATGTACGGTACTATTCACGGCACGGCGATCGCCTACGCATCGCTCACGACACTGTTCAGATAGACGGATCGATGACGTGGCATGGACCGATGACGTGGCATTGACTGATGAGGTGTCACGATCCTGTTGGACTAAAATTCTTATATATTATTGATGGTGACGTGGCAGCATATTAGTGGACGAAAAATCTCGCGTACGGTGCATGCATCACACAGGATTATTTTCAACCAAACCGTGTTACTGTTCATCCGGGTCAAACCGTGTTACTGTTCATCCGCGTGGTCAAACCGTGGACTGTTGACTGATGACGTGGCGCAATCCTGAGCGTCCAAACTGTTTTTAATCCGATGGCCATGATTTACTCCATGTATCTATAAAAAGGGGGCCTCTCCCCCCTAATTTGATATCTCTGAATCCATTTTTGGGATCCATTTTCTGTAATTCCCTCTCCATCTTGTATTTTCTTCGTATTTTAATAAATTCCCATTTTGCCCCTAGTTCAATTATGAGTGGCTAATTTTCTTTCAAGCTTGGGTTGAAGGTGAAGTCTCAACATGTGTCATGGGCTTAATTTGGTAAATTTATTTTCTCTTCCCCTCTAGTTTTTGTGGATGTTTTGACTTCTCGTCGACAAATAATAATAATCTTGTCTAGATACCGCCTTGGTTACACCAGCTCTCTAGTATAAGGTTATTATTATTTGGCACGATAAGCCCTTAGCACCATATTGATTAGAGCGTGGTTCATGAGGTGTGGATTCCCCCCTCATGATTTAATTGGTATTAATAAGGAATATTTAGCCCATGATGCATTTTGATACGGATCCGGATACCCAAGTGCTTTATTTCAATAGAATTCTCTTCAATTTATTCTCGCCATTTCAATTCCAATTTTAGAATTTATTCTCGCCATTTTAATTTAAGTTTTAGCATATTCCAAATCATTTCCACCACAAATCCAATCACCCATTTACAAAATTAATTCTACACACAATTAAAATCCACCTCCTCGTGGGATCGACACTCGTCACCATTGATTTATATTACAATAGATTCGTGCGCTTGCGAGTTCATTAAAATTTGCACAACAAGTTTTTGGCGCCGTTGCCGGGGAGGTAAGTAATTTTAATTCATAGAATTAATTTTTGTGAATAATTTCTTTTATTTGTTTTCTTGTATTTTTTTTAATTATTAAAAAAAAAGAAAAAAAAGTGAATCTACATTTAAAAGTTAGTATTTCTTTTCTTTTTCTCTTCTTTAAAAATTCTGTAATTTAATTTTCAATTTAATTTTTTCTTTGTAATTTTTGTTTATTTTATTAATTTAATTTTTAGTTAATTTATTTCACGTATTTGTTTTTGTGTATTTTTATAGAAAGGTTTTAATAGCGCAATAAGGTTAGTATCGTAATTTCTCCCTCTTCTTTATTTTTATTTGTTTTGTTCCCATCTTTATATTTATTTTATTTGTTTTGCATGCATGGTCGTAGGTCATTATTAGCTAATCTTGAACCTATAGACCTTGAATTAGAAAAAACACTTCGCACACAAAAGCACATTAAAAATAAATTTAGAATGGATTTACAAGCAAAAACGGGCACAGCCGCGACCAAAAATACCCGCCCGAAGGCCGCGGCGCCAAGTTCGTCCAGCAGAAAAAGGCCACAAAAACGGGCGGGCTAAAGCCTTGGGGGGTGGGGCTGGCCAACTTCGTCCGCCGGACTCGGAATGGCGCGAGACTTTGCAAGGCGCCTTCGTGTGCCAAAAATAGGCCACGGGCACAATTGCGCCCAAAAACACCTGCCCGAAGTCCGCGGCGCCAAGTTCGTCCAGCGGAAAAAGGCCACAAAAACGGGTGGGCTATAGCCTTGGGGGGTGGGGCTGGCCAACTTCGTCCGCCGCACTCGGAATGGCGCGAGACTTTACGAGACGCTTCCGTGTGAAAAAAATATGCCGCGGGCACAGCCGGGCCCAAAAATACCCGCCCAAAGGCCGCGGCGCCAAGTTCGTCCAGCGGAAAAAGGACACAAAAATGGGTGGGCTATAGCCTTGGGGGGTGAGGCTGGCCAAGTTCGTTCGCCGGACTCGGAATGGCGGGAGACTTTGCGAGGCGCCTCCGTGTGCCAAAAATAGGCTGCGGGCACAGCCGCGCCCAAAAATACCCGCCCGAAGGCCGCGGCGCCGAGTTCGTCCAGCGGAAAAAGGCCACAAAAACGGGTGGGCTATAGCCTTGGGGGGTGGGGCTGGCCAACTTCGTCCGCCGGACTCGGAATGGCGCCAGACTTTGCGAGACACCTCCGTATGAAAAACATAGGCCGCGGGCACAGCCGCACCCAAAAATACCCGCCCGAAGGCAGCGGCGCCGAGTTCGTCCAGCGGAAAAAGGCCACAAAAACGGGTGGGCTATAGCCTTGGGGGGTGGGGCTGGCCAACTTCGTCCGCCGGACTCGGAATGGCGGGAGACTTTGCGAGGCACCTCCGTGTGCCAAAAATAGGCCACGGGCACCGCCGCGCCCAAAAATACCCGCCCGAAGGCCGCGGCGCCGAGTTCGTCCAGCGGAAAAAGGCCACAAAAACGGGTGGGCTATAGCCTTGGGGGGTGGGGCTGGCCCACTTCGTCCGCCGGACACGGAATGGCGCGAGACTTTGCGAGGCGCCTCCGTGTGCCAAAAATAGGCTACGGGCACAGCCGCGCGCAAAAATACCCGCCCGAAGGTGGCGGCGCCAAGTTCGTCCAGCGGAAAAAAGCCACAAAAACGGGTGGGCTATAGCCTTGGGGGGTGGGGCAGGCCAACTTCGTCCGCTGGAGTCGGAATGGCGCGAGACTTTGCGAGGCGCCTCCGTGTGCCAAAAATAGGCCGCGGGCACAGCCGCGCCCAAAAATACCCGCCCGAAGGCCGGGGCGCCAAGTTCGTCCAGCGGAAAAAGGCCACAAAAACGGGTGGGCTATAGCCTTGGGGGGTGGGGCTGGCCCACTTCGTCCGCCGGACTTGGAATGGCGCGAGAGTTTGCGAGGCGCCTCCGTGTGCCAAAAATAGGCCACGGGAACAATTGCGCTCAAAAACACCCGCCCGAAGTCCGCGGCGCCAAGTTCGTCCAGCGGAAAAAGGCCACAAATACGGGTGGGCTATAGCCTTGAGGGGTGGGGCTGGCCGACTTCGTCCGCCGTACTCGGAATGGTTCGAGACTTTGCGAGGCGCCTCCGTGCGCCAAAAATATGCCGCGGGCAAAGCCGCGCCCAAAAATACCTGCCCGAAGGCCGCGGCGCCAAGTTCGTCCAGCGGAAAAAGGCCACAAAAACGGGTGGGCTATAGCCTTGGGGGGTGGGGCTGGCCAACTTCGTCCGCCGGACTCGGAATGGCGCGAGACTTCCGAGGCATCTCCGTGTGCCAAAAATAGGCCGCGGGCACAGCCCCGCCGAAAAATACCCACCCGAAGGCTGCGGCGCCAAGTTCGTCCAGCGGAAAAAGGCCACAAAAACGGGTGGGCTATAGCCTTGGGGGGTGGGGCTGGCCAACTTCGTCCGCCGGACTCGGAATGGCGCGAGACTTTGCGAGGCGCCTCCGTGTGCCAAAAATAGGACGCGGGCACAGCCTCGCCCAAAAATACACGCCCGAAGGCCGCGGCGCCAAGTTCGTCCAGCGGAAAAAGGCCACAAAAATGGGTGGGCTATAGCCTTGGGGAGTGGGGCTGGCCCACTTCGTCCGCCGGACTCAGAATGGCGCGAGACTTTGCGAACGGCCTCCGTGAGCCAAAAATAGGCCCCGGGCACAGCCACGCCCAAAAATAACCGCCCGAAGGCCGGGGCGCCAAGTTCATCCAGCGGAAAAAGGCCACAAAAATGGGTGGGCTATAGCCTTGGGGAGTGGGGCTGGCCCACTTCGTCCGCCGGACTCAGAATGGCGCGAGACTTTGCGAACGGCCTCCGTGAGCCAAAAATAGGCCCCGGGCACAGCCGCGCCCAAAAATAACCGCCCGAAGGCCGGGGCGCCAAGTTCGTCCAGCGGAAAAAGGCCGCAAAAACGGGTGGGCTATAGCCTTGGGGGGTGGGGCTGGCCAACTTCGTCCGCCGGACTCGGAATGGCGCGAGACTTTGCGAACGGCCTCCGTGAACCAAAAATAGGGCCCGGGCACAGCCGCGCCCAAAAATAACCGCCCGAAGGCCGGGGCGCCAAGTTCGTCCAGCGGAAAAAGGCCGCAAAAACGGGTGGGCTATAGCCTTGGGGGGTGGGGCTGGCCCACTTCGTCCGCCGGACTCGGAATGGCGCGAGACTTTACGAGCGGCCTCCTTGTGCCAAAAATAGGCCCCGGGCACAGCCGCGCCCAAAAATAACCGACCGAAGGCCGGGGCGCCAAGTTCGTCCAGCGGAAAAAGGCCGCAAAAACGGGTGGGCTATAGCCTTGGGGGGTGGGGCTGGCCCACTTCGTCCGCCGGACTCGGAATGGCGCGAGACTTTGCGAGCGGCCTCCTTGTGCCAAAAATAGGCCCTGGGCACAGCCGCGCCCAAAAATAACCGACCGAAGGCCGGGGCGCCAAGTTCGTCCAGCGGAAAAAGGCCGCAAAAACGGATGGGCTATAGCCTTGGGGGGTGGGGCTGGCCAACTTCGTCCGCCGGACTCGGAATGGCGCGAGACTTTGCTAGCGGCCTCCGTGAGGCAAAAATAGGCCCTGGGCACAGCCGCGCCCAAAAATAACCGCCCGCAGGCTGGGGCGTCAAGTTCGCCCAGCGGAAAAATGGACAAAAAACGGGTGGGCTATAGCCTTGGGGGGAGGGGCTGCCCAACTTCGTCCGCCGGACTTGGAATGGGGCGAGACTTTGCGAGCGGCCTCCGCGTACCAAAAATAGGCCGCGGGCACAGCCGCGCCAAAAACAACCACCCGAAGGCCGGGGCGCCAAGTTCGTCCAGCGGAAAAAGGCCGCAAAAACGGGTGGGCTATAGCCTTGGGGGGTGGGGCTGGCCCACTTCGTCCGCCGGACTCGGAATGGCGCGAGACTTTGCGAGCGGCCTACTTGTGCCAAAAATAGGCCCCGGGTACAGCCGCGCCCAAAAATAACCGACCGAAGGCCGGGGCGCCAAGTTCGTCCAGCGGAAAAAGGCCGCAAAAACGGGTGGGCTATAGCCTTGGGGGGTGGGGCTGGCCCACTTCGTCCGCCGGACTCGGAATGGCGCGAGACTTTGCGAGCGGCCTCCGTGTACCAAAAATTGGCCCCGGGCACAGCCGCGCCCAAAAATAACCGCCCGAAGGCCGGGGCGCCAAGTTCGTACAGCGGAAAAAGGCCACAAAAACGGGAGGGCTATAGCCTTGGGGGGTGGGGCTGGCGAACTTCGTCTGCCGGACTCGGAATGGCGCGAGACTTTGCGAGCGGCCTCCGTGTGCCAAAAATAGGCTCCGGGTACAGCCGCGCCCAAAAATAACCGCCCGAAGGCCGGGGCGCCAAGTTCGTCCTGCGGAAAAAGGCCACAAAAACGGGTGGGCTATAGCCTTGGGGGGTGGGGCTGGCGAACTTCGTCCGCCGGACTCGGAATGGCGCGAGACTTTGCGAGCGGCCTCCGTGTGCCAAAAATAGGCCCCGGGTACAGCAGCGCCCAAAAATAACCGCCCGAAGGCCGGGGCGCCAAGTTCGTCCTGCGGAAAAAGGCCACAAAAACGGGTGGGCTATAGCCTTGGGGGGTGGGGCTGGCCAACTTCGTCCGCCGGACTTGGAATGGCGCAAGACATTGCGTGCGGTCTCCGTGTGCCAAAAATAGGCCCCGGGCACAGCCGCGCCCAAAAATAACCGCCCGAAGGCCGGGGCGCCAAGTTCGTCCAGCGGAAAAAGGCCACAAAATCGCGTGGGCTATAGCCTTCGGGGGTGGGGCTGGCCAACTTCGTCCGCCGGACTCAGAATGGCGTGAGACTTTGCGAGCGGCCTTCGTATGCCAAAAATAGGCCCCGGGCACAGCCGAGCCCAAAAATAACGGCCCGAAGGCCGGGGCGCCAAGTTCGTCCAGCGGAAAAAGGCCACAAAAACAGGTGGGCTATAGCCTTGGGGGGTGGGGCTGGCCAACTTCGTCCGCCGGACTCGGAATGGCGCGAGACTTTGCGAGCGGCCTCCGTGTGCCAAAAATAGGGCCCGGACACAGCCGCGCCCAAAAATAACCGCCCGAAGGCCGCGGCGCCAAGTTCGTCCAGCGGAAAAAGGCCACAAAAACGGGTGGGCTATAGCCTTGGGGGGTGGGGTGGGCCAACTTCGTCCGCCGGACTCGGAATGGCGCGTGACTTTGCGAGCGGCCTCCGTGTGCCGAAAATTGGCCCCGGGCACAGCCGCGACCAAAAATAACCGCCCGAAGGCCGGGGCGCAAAGTTTGTCCAGCGGAAAAAGGCCACAAAAACGGGTGGGCTATAGCCTTGGGGGGTGGGGTGGGCCAACTTCGTCCGCCGGACTCGGAATGGCGCGAGACTTTGCGAGCGGCCTCCGTGTGCCGAAAATTGGCCCCGGGCACAGCCGCGACAAAAAATAACCGCCCGAAGGCCGGGGCGCCAAGTTCGTCCAGCGGAAAAAGGCTACAAAAACGGGTGGGCTATAGCCTTGGGGGGTGGGGCTGGCCAACTTCGTCCGCCGGACTCGGAATGACGCTAGACTTTGCGAGCGGCCTCCGTGTGCTAAAAATAGGCCCCGGGCACAGCCGCGCCCGAAAATAACCGCCCGAAGGCCGGGGCGCCAAGTTCGTCCAGCGGAAAAAGGCCACAAATACGGGTAGGCTATAGCCTACGGGGGTGGGGCTGGCCCACTTCGTCCGCCGGACTCGGAATGGCGCGAGACTTTGCGAGCGGCCTCCGTGTGCAAAAAATTGGCCCCGGGCACAGCCGCGCCCAAAAATAACCGCCCGAAGGCCGTGGCGCCAAGTTCGTCCAGCGGAAAAAGGCCACAAAAACAGGTGGGCTATAGCCTTGGGGGGTGGGGCTGGCCAACTTCGTCCGCCGGACTTGGAATGACGCTAGACTTTGCGAGCGGCCTCCGTGTGCTAAAAATAGGCCCCGGGCACAGCCGCGCCCGAAAACAACCTCCCGAAGGCCGGGGCGCCAAGTTCGTCCAGCGGAAAAAGGCCACAAAAACGGGTGGGCTATAGCCTTGGGGGGTGGGGCTGGCCAACTTCGTCCGCCGGACTCGGAATGACGCTAGACTTTTCGAGCGGCCTCCGTGTGCTAAAAATAGGCCCCGGGCACAGCCGCGCCCGAAAACAACCGCCCGAAGGCCGGGGCGCCAAGTTCGTCCAGCGGAAAAAGGCCACAAAAACGGGTGGGCTATAGCCTTGGGGGGTGGGGCTGGCCAACTTCGTCCGCCTTACTCGGAATGGTGCGAGACTTTGCGAGCGGCCTCCGTCTGCCAAAAATAGGCCCCGGGCACAGCCGCGCCCAAAAATAACCGCCCGAAGGCCGGGGCGCCAAGTTCGTCCAGCGGAAAAAGGCCACAAAAACGGGTAGGCTATAGCCTAGGGGGGTGGGGCTGGCCCACTTCGTCCGCCGGACTCGGAATGGCGCGAGACTTTGCGAGCGGCCTCCGTGTGCCGAAAATTGGCCCCGGGCACAGCCGCGACCAAAAATAACCGCCCGAAGGCCGGGGCGCAAAGTTCGTCCAGCGGAAAAAGGCCACAAAAACGGGTGGGCTATAGCCTTGGGGGGTGGGGTGGGCCAACTTCGTCCGCCGGACTCGGAATGGCGCGAGACTTTGCGAGCGGCCTCCGTGTGCTGAAAATTACCCCCGGGCACAGCCGCGACAAAAAATAACCGCCCGAAGGCCGGGGCGCCAAGTTCGTCCAGCGGAAAAAGGCTACAAAAACGGGTGGGCTATAGCCTTGGGGGGTGGGGCTGGCCAACTTCGTCCGCCGGACTCGGAATGGCGCTAGACTTTGCGAGCGGCCTCCGTGTGCTAAAAATAGGCCCCGGGCACAGCCGCGCCCGAAAATAACCGCCCGAAGGCCGGGGCGCCAAGTTCGTCCAGCGGAAAAAGGCCACAAATACGGGTAGGCTATAGCCTACGGGGGTGGGGCTGGCCCACTTCGTCCGCCGGACTCGGAATGGCGCGAGACTTTGCGAGCGGCCTCCGTGTGCCAAAAATTGGCCCCGGGCACAGCCGCGCCCAAAAATAACCGCCCGAAGGCCGGGGCGCCAAGTTCGTCCAGCGGAAAAAGGCCACAAAAACGGGTGGGCTATAGCCTTGGGGGGTGGGGCTGGCCAACTTCGTCCGCCGGACTCGGAATGACGCTAGACTTTGCGAGCGGCCTCCGTGTTCTAAAAATAGGCCCCGGGCACAGCCGCGCCCGAAAACAACCGCCCGAAGGCCGGGGCGCCAAGTTCGTCCAGCGGAAAAAGGCCACAAAAACGGGTGGGCTATAGCCTTGGGGGGTGGGGCTGGCCAACTTCGTCCGCCGGACTCGGAATGGCGCGAGACTTTGCGAGCGGCCTCCGTCTGCCAAAAATAGGTCCCGGGCACAGCCGCGCCCAAAAATAACCGCCCGAAGGCCGGGGCGCCATGTTCGTCCAGCGGAAAAAGGCCACAAAAACGGGTAGGCTATAGCCTAGGGGGGTGGGGCTGGCCCACTTCGTCCGCCGGACTCGGAATGGCGCGAGACTTTGCGAGCGGCCTCCGTGTGCCGAAAATTGGCCCCGGGCACAGCCGCGACCAAAAATAACCGCCCGAAGGCCGGGGCGCAAAGTTCGTCCAGCGGAAAAAGGCCACAAAAACGGGTGGGCTATAGCCTTGGGGGGTGGGGTGGGCCAACTTCGTCCGCCGGACTCGGAATGGCGCGAGACTTTGCGAGCGGCCTCCGTGTGCCGAAAATTGGCCCCGGGCACAGCCGCGACAAAAAATAACCGCCCGAAGGCCGGGGCGCCAAGTACGTCCACCGGAAAAAGGCATCACAAACGGGTGGGCTTTTGCTTTGGGGGGTGGGGCTGGCCAACTTCGTCCGCCGGACTCGGAATGGTGCGAGACTTTGCGAGCGGCCTCCGTCTGCCAAAAATAGGCCCCGGGTACAGCCGCGCCCAAAAATAACCGCCCGAAGGCCGGGGCGCCAAGTTCGTCCAGCGGAAAAAGGCCACAAAAACGGGTAGGCTATAGCCTAGGGGGGTGGGGCTGGCCCACTTCGTCCGCCGGACTCGGAAAGGCGCGAGACTTTGCGAGCGGCCTCCGTGTGCCAAAAATTGGCCCCGGGCACAGCCGCGCCCAAAAATAACCGCCCGGAGGCCGGGGCGCCAAGTTCGTCCAGCGGAAAAAGGCCACAAAAACGGGTGGGCTATAGCCTTGGGGGGTGGGGCTGGCCGACTTCGTCCGCCGGACTCGGAATGGCGCGAGACTTTACGAGCGGCCTCCGTGTGCCAAAAATAGGCCCCGGACACAGCCGCGCCCAAAAATAACCGCCCGAAGGCCGGGGCGCCAAGTTCGTCCAGCGGAAAAAGGCTACAAAAACGGGTGGGCTATAGCCTTGGGGGGTGGGGCTGGCCAACTTCGTCCGCCGGACTCGGAATGGTGCGAGACTTTGCGAGCGGCCTCCGTCTGCCAAAAATAGGCCCCGGGCACAGCCGCGCCCAAAAATAACCGCCCGAAGGCCGGGGCGCCAAGTTCGTCCAGCGGAAAAAGGCTACAAAAACGGGTGGGCTATAGCCTTGGGGGGTGGGGCTGGCCAACTTCGTCCGCTGGACTCGGAATGGCGCTAGACTTTGTGAGCGGCCTCCGTGTGCTAAAAATAGGCCCCGGGCACAGCCGCGCCCAAAAATAACCGCCCGAAGGCCGGGGCGCCAAGTTCGTCCAGCGGAAAAAGGCCACAAAAACGGGTAGGCTATAGCCTAGGGGGGTGGGGCTGGCCAACTTCGTCCGCCGGACTCGGAATGGCGCTAGACTTTGTGAGCGGCCTCCGTGTGCTAAAAATAGGCCCCGGGCACAGCCGCGCCCGAAAATAACCGCCCGAAGGCCGGGGCGCCAAGTTCGTCCAGCGGAAAAAGGCCACAAATACGGGTAGGCTATAGCCTACGGGGGTGGGGCTGGCCCACTTCGTCCGCCGGACTCGGAAAGGCGCGAGACTTTGCGAGCGGCCTCCGTGTGCCAAAAATTGGCCCCGGGCACAGCCGCGCCCAAAAATAACCGCCCGGA
>JAUJEF010000315.1:0-42651 GCA_030444885.1 Citrus sp. QX-2021 | reverse complement strand
CGGCCTTCGGGCGGTTATTTTTGGGCGCGGCAGTGCCCGCAGCCTATTTTTCGCACACGGAGGCCGTTCACAAAGTCTCGCCTCATTCCGAGTCCGGCGGACGAAGTTGGCCAGCCCCACCCCCCAAGGCTATAGCCCACCCGTTTTTGTGGCCATTTTCTGCTGGACGAACTTGGCGCCCCGGCCTTCCGCCCTTCGGGCGGATATTTTTGGGCGCGGCTGTGCCCGCGGCCTATGTTTGGCACACGGACGCGCCTCGCAAAGTCTCACGCCATTCCGAGTCCGCCGGACGAAGTTGGCCAGTCCCACCCCTCAAGGCTATAGCCCACCCGTTTTTGTGGCCATTTTCCGCTGGACGAACTTGGCGCCCCGGGCAACGGGCTGCTATTTTTGGGTGCGGCAGTGCCCACGGCATATTTTTGGCACACGGAGGCCACTCGGAAAGTCTCGCCCCATTCCGAGTCCGGCAGACGAACATGGCCAGCCCCACCCCTCAAGGCTATAGCCCACCCGTTTTTGTGGCCTTTTTCCGCTGGACGAACTTGGCGCCCCGGCCTTCGGGCAGTTATTTTTGGGCACGGCCATGCCCGCGGCCTATTTTTGGTACACGGAGGCCGCTCGCAAAGTCTCGACCCATTCCGAGTCCGGCGGACGAACTTGGCCAGCCCTACCCCCCAAGGCTATAGCCCACCCGTTTTTGTGGCCTTTTTCCGCTGGACGAACTTGGCGCCCCGGCATTCGGGCGATTATTTTTGGGCGCGGCTGTGCCGGCGGCCTATTTTTAGTACACAGAGGCCGCTCGCAAAGTCTCGCCCCATTCCGAGTCCGGCGGACAAACTTGGCCGGCCCCACCTCCCAAGGCTATAGCCCACCTGTTTTTGTGGCCTTTTTCCGCTGGACGAACTTGGCGCCCCAGCCAACGGGCTTTTATTTTTGGGTGTGGCAGTGCCTGTGGCCTATTTTTAGCACACGGAGGCCGCTCGCAAAGTCTCGCGCCATTCCGAGTCCGGTGGACGAAGTTGGCCAGCCCCACCCCCCAAGGCTATAGCCCACCCGTTTTTGCGGCCTGTTTCCGCTGGACGAACTTGTCGCCCCGGCCTTCGGGCGGTTATTTTTGGGCGCGGCTGTGCCCGGGGTCTATTTTTGACACACGGAGGCCGCTCGCAAAGTCTCGCGCCATTCCGAGTCCGGCGGACGAAGTTGGCCAGCCCCACCCCCCAAGGCTATAGCCCACCCGTTTTTGTGGCCATTTTCTGCTGGACGAACTTGGCGCCCCGGCCTTCCGCCCTTCGGGCGGATATTTTTGGGCGCGGCTGTGCCCGCGGCCTATGTTTGGCACACGGACGCGCCTCGCAAAGTCTCACGCCATTCCGAGTCCGCCGGACGAAGTTGGCCAGTCCCACCCCTCAAGGCTATAGCCCACCCGTTTTTGTGGCCATTTTCCGCTGGACGAACTTGGCCCCGGGCAACGGGCTGCTATTTTTGGTGCGCCATGCCCAAGGGCGTATTTTTGGCACACGGAGGCCACTCGCAAAGTCTCGCCTTATTCCGAGTCCGGCGGACGATTTGGCCAGCCCTACCCCCCAAGGCTATCGCCCACCCGTTTTTGTGGCCTTTTTCCGCTGGACGAACTTTGCGCCCCGGCATTCGGGCGATTATTTTTGGGCGCGGCTGTACCCGCGGCCTATTTTTGGTACACAGAGGCCGCTCGCAAAGTCTCGCCCCATTCCGAGTCCGGCGGACAAACTTGGCCGGCCCCACCCCCCAAGGCTATAGCCCACCTGTTTTTGTGGCCTTTTTCCGCTGGACGAAGTTGGCGCCCCGGCCTTCGGGCGGTTATTTTTCGCGAGGCTGTACCCGCGGCCTATTTTTGGCACACGGAGGCCGCTCGCAAAGTCTCGACCCATTCCGAGTCCGGCGGACGAACTTGGCCAGCCCTACCCCCCAAGGCTATCGCCCAACCGTTTTTGTGGCCTTTTTCCGCTGGACGAACTAGGCGCCTCGGCATTTGGGCAATTATTTTTGGGCGCGGCTGTGCCCGCGGCCTATTTTTGGTACACAGAGGCCGCTCGCAAAGTCTCGCCCCATTCTGAGTCCGGCGGACAAACTTGGCCGGCCCCCCCCCACTGGCTATCGCCCACCTGTTTTTGTGGCCTTTTTCCGCTGGACGAAGTTGGCGCCTCGGCCAACGGGCTGTTATTTTTGGGTGCGGCAGTGTCCGCGGCCTATTTTTGGCACACGGAGGCCGCTCACAAAGTCTCGCCCCATTCCGAGTCCGGCGGACGAACTTGGCCAGCCCCAACCCCCAAGGCTATAGCCCACCCGTTTTTGTGGCCTTTTTCCGCTGGATGAACTTGGCGACCCGGCCTTCGGGTGGTTATTTTTGGTAGCGGCCGTGCCCGTGGCCTATTTTTGGCACACGGAGGCCACTCGCAAAGTCTTGCCCCATTCCGAGTCCGGCGGACGAACATGGCCAGCCCCACCCCTCAAGGCTATAGCCCACCCGTTTTTGTGGCCTTTTTCTGCTGGACGAACTTGGCGCCCCGGCCTTCGGGCAGTTATTTTTGGACACGGCCATGCCCATGCGGCGTATTTTTGGCACACGGAGGCCGCCGCAACGTCTCGCCTTATTCCGAGTCCGGCGGACCAACTTGGCCAGCCCAACCCCCCAAGGCTATAGCCCACCCCTTTTTGTGGCCTTTTTCCGCTGGATTTAACTTGGCGCCCGGGCATTCGGGCGATTATTTTTGGGCGCGGATGTACCCGCGGCCTATGTTTTGTACACAGAGGCCGCTCGCAAAGTCTCGCTCCATTCCGAGTCCCGCGGACAAACTTGGCCAGCCCCACCCCCCAAGCCTATAGCCCACCCATTTTTATGGCCTTTTTCCGGTGGACGAACTTGGCGCCCCGGCCTTCGGGCGGTTATTTTTGGGCGCGGCAGTGCCCGCAGCCTATTTTTCGCACACGGAGGCCGTTCACAAAGTCTCGCCTCATTCCGAGTCCGGCGGATGAACTTGGCCAGCCCCACCCCCCTAGGCTATAGCCCACCCGTTTTTGTGGCCTTTTTCCGCTGGACGAACTTGGCGCCCCGGCCTTCGGGCGGTTATTTTTGGGCGAGGCTGTGCCCGCGGCCTATTTTTGGCACACGGAGGCCTCTCGTAAAGTCTCGTCCCATTCCGAGTCCGGCGGACGAACATGGCCAGCCCCACCCCCCAAGGCTCTAGCCCACCCGTTTTTGTTGCCTTTTTCCCCTCGACGAACCTTGCGCCCCGGCCTTCGGGCGGTTATTTTTGGCCGCGGCTGTGCCCATGTCCTATTTTTGGCACACGAAGGCCCTTCGCAAAGTCTGGCCCCATTCCGAGTCCGGCGGACGAACTTTGCCAGCCCCACCCCCCAAGGCTATAGCCCACCCGTTTTTTGGGCATTTTTGCGGCGGACGAACTTGCGGACAGGACCTTTGGGCACTAATTTTTGGGCGCAGCTGTGACCACAGGCTATTTTTGGTACACGGGGGCCCCTCGCAAAGTCTGGCTCCATTCCGAGTCCGGTGGACGAACTTTGCCAGCCCCACCCCCCAAGGCTATAGCCCACCCGTTTTTTGGGCATTTTTGCGGCGGACGAACTTGCGGACAGGACCTTCGGGCGCTTATTTTTGGGTGCGGCTGTGCCCACGGCCTAATTTTTGGCACACGGAGGCCCCTCGTAAAGTCTGGCCCCATTCCGAGTCCGGCGGACGAACTTGGCCAGCCAACCCCCCAAGGCTATAGCCCACCCGTTTTTTGGGCATTTTTGCGGCGGACGAACTTGGGGACGGGACCTTCGGGCGCTTATTTTTGGGGGCGGCTGAGCCCGTGTCCTATTTTTTGTACACGGAGGCCCTTCGCAAAGTCTGGCCCTATTCCGAGTCCGGCGGACGAACTTGGCCATCCCCACCCCACAAGGCTATAGCCCACCCGTTTTTTGGGCTTTTTGCGGCGGACGAACTTGAAGACGGGACCTTCGGGCGCTTATTTTTGGGCGTGGCTGTTCCCGCGGCCTATTTTTTGTACACGGAGGCCCCTCGCAAGGTCTGGCCCCATTCTGAGTCCGGCGGACGAACTTGGCCAGCCCCACCCTCCAAGGCTATAGCCCACCCGTTTTTTGGGCATTTTTGCGGCGGATGAACTAGGGGACGGGACCTTCGGGCGATTCTTTTTGGGTGCGGCTGTTCCCGTGGCCAATTTTTGGCACACGGAGGCCCCTCGCAAAGTCTGGCCCCATTCCGAGTCCGGCGGACGAACATGGCCTGCCCCACCCCCCAAGGCTATAGCCCACCCGTTTTTTGGGCATTTTTGCGGCGGGCGAACTTGGGGACGGGTCCTTCGGGCCCTTATTTTTGCGCGCGGCTGTGCCCGTGTCCTATTTTTGGCACACGGAGGCCCTTCGCAAAGTTTGGCCCCATTCTGAGTCCGGCGGACGAACTTGGCCATCCCCACCCCACAAGGCTATAGCCCACATGTTTTTTGGGCTTTTTGCGGCGGACGAACTTGGGGACAGGACCTTTGGGCGCTAATTTTTGGGCCCAGCTGTGACCACAGGCTATTTTTGGTACACGGGGGCCCCTCGCAAAGTCTCGCGCCATTCCGAGTCCGCGGATTTAACTTTGCCAGCCCCACCCCCCAAGGCTATAGCCCACCCGTTTTTTGGGCATTTTTGCGGCGGACGAACTTGCGGACAGGACCTTCGGGCGCTTATTTTTGGGTGCGGCTGTACCACGGCCTATTTTGGCACATGGAGGCCGCTCGCAAAGTTTCGCCCCATTCCGAGTCCGGCGGACGAACTTGGCCAGCCCCACCCCCCAAGGCTATAGCCCACCCGTTTTTGTGGCCTTTTTCCGCTGGACGAACTTAGCGCCCCGGCCTTCGGGCGGTTATTTTTGGGCGCGGCTGTGCCTGCGGCCTATTTTTCATACACGGATGCCGCTTGCAAAGTCTCGCCCATTCCTAGTCCGGCGGACGAACATGGCCAGCCCCACCCCCCAAGGCTATAGCCCACCCGTTTTTGTGGCCTTTTTCCGCTGGACGAACGTGGCGCCCCAGCCTTCGGGCGGTTATTTTTGGGTGCGGCTGTACCTTGGCCTATTTTGGCACATGGAGGCCGCTCGCAAAGTCTCGCCCTATTCCGAGTCCGGCGGACGAACTTGGCCAGCCCCACCCCCCAAGGCTATAGCCCACCCGTTTTTGTGGCCTTTTTCCGCTGGACGAACTTAGCTCCCCGGCCTTCGGGCGGTTATTTTTGGGCGCGGCTGTGCCTGCGGCCTATTTTTCGCACACGGATGCCGCTTGCAAAGTCTCGCCCCATTCCGAGTCCGGCGGACGAACTTGGCCAGCCCCACCCCCCAAGGCTATAGCCCACCCGTTTTTATGGCCTTTTTCCGCTGGACGAACTTGGCGGCCCGGCCTTCGGGCGGTTATTTTTGGGTGCGGCTGTACCTCGGCCTATTTTGGCACTTCGAGGCCGCTCACAAAGTCTCGCCCCATTCCGAGTCCGGCGGACGAACTTGGCCAGCCCCACCCCCCAAGGCTATAGCCCACCCGTTTTTGTGGGCTTTTTCCGCTGGACAAACTTTGTGCCCCGGCCTTCGGGCGGTTATTTTTGGGTGCGGCTGGGCCCGCGGCCTATTTTTAGCACACGGAGGCCGCTCGCAATGTCTCGCCCCATTCCGAGTCCGGCGGACGAACTTGGCCAGCCCCACCCCCCAAGGCTATAGCCCACCCGTTTTTGCGGCCTTTTTCCGCTTGATGAACTTGGCGCACCGGCCTTCGGTCGGTTATTTTGGGTGCAGCTGTGCCCGCTGCCTATTTTTCGCACACGAAAGCCGCACGCAAAGTCTCGCCCCATTCCGAGTCCGGCGGACGAACTTGGCCGGCCCCACCCCCCAAGGCAATAGCCCACCCGCTATTGTGGCCTTTTTCCGCTGGACGAACGTGGCGCCCGGCCTTGGGCGGTTATTTTTGGGTGCGGCTGTACCACGGCCTATTTTGGCACATGGAGGCCGCCACAAAGTTTCGCCCCATTCCGAGTCCGCGGACGAAACTTGGCCAGCCCCACCCCCCCAGGCTATAGCCCACCCGTTTTTGTGGCCTTTTTCCGCTGGACGAACTTAGCGCCCCGGCCTTCGGGCGGTTATTTTTGGGCGCGGCTGTGCCTGCGGCCTATTTTTCATACACGGATGCCGCTTGCAAAGTCTCGCCCATTCCTAGTCCGGCGGACGAACATGGCCAGCCCCACCCCCCAAGGCTATAGCCCACCCGTTTTTGTGGCCTTTTTCCGCTGGACGAACGTGGCGCCCCGGCCTTCGGGCGGTTATTTTTGGGTGCGGCTGTACCTTGGCCTATTTTGGCACATGGAGGCCGCTCGCAAAGTCTCGCCCTATTCCGAGTCCGGCGGACGAACTTGGCCAG
Source organism: Citrus sp. QX-2021 (assembly GCA_030444885.1). NCBI lineage: Eukaryota > Viridiplantae > Streptophyta > Magnoliopsida > Sapindales > Rutaceae > Citrus > Citrus sp. QX-2021. The sequence goes on along the minus strand of JAUJEF010000315.1, from coordinate 36,208 downwards.
CCCCACCCCCCAAGGCTATAGCCCACCCGTTTTTGTGGCCTTTTTCCGCTGGACGAACTTAGCTCCCCGGCCTTCGGGCGGTTATTTTTGGGCGCGGCTGTGCCTGCGGCCTATTTTTCGCACACGGATGCCGCTTGCAAAGTCTCGCCCCATTCCTAGTCCGGCGGACGAACTTGGCCAGCCCCTCCCCCCAAGGCTATAGCCCACCCGTTTTTGTGGCCTTTTTCCGTTGGACGAACTTGGCGCCCCGGCGTTCGGGCGGTTATTTTTGGGCGAGGCTGTGCCCGTGGCCTAGTTTTGGCACAAAGAGACCGCTCACAAAGTGTCGCCCCATTCCGAGACCGGCTGACAAACTTGGCCAGCCCCACCCCCCAAGGCTATAGCCCACCCGTTTTTGTGGCCTTTTTCCGCCGGACGAACTTGGCGCCCCGGCCTTCGGTCGGTTATTTTTGGGCTCGGCTGTGGCCGCGGTCTGTTTTTATCACACGGAGGCCACTCGCAAAGTCTCGCCCTATTCCGAGTCCGGCGGACGAACTTGGCCGGCGCCACCCCCCAAGGCTATAGCCTACCCGTTTTTATGGCCTTTTTCCGCTGGACAAACTTGGCGCCCTGGCCTTCGGGCAGTTATTTTTGTTCGTGGCTGTGCTTGTGGCCTACTTTTGGCACACGGAGGCCACTCGCAAAGGCTCACCCCATTCCGAGTCCCGCGGACGAACTTAGCCAGCTGCACCCCCCAAGCATATAGCCCACCCGTTTTTGTGGCATTTTTCCGCTGGACGAACTTGGCTCCCCGGCCTTCGGGTGGTTATTTTTGGACACGGCTGTGTCCGCGGCCTATTTTTGGCACACGGAGGCCGCTCGCAAAGTCTCGCCCCATTCCGAGTCCGGCGGACGAACTTGGCCAGCCCCACCCCCAAGGCTATAGCCCATCCGTTTTTGTTGCCTTTTTCCGCTGGACGAACTTGGCGCCCCGGCCTTCGGGCAGTTATTTTTGGGCGTGGCTGTGCCCGCATCCTATTTTTGGCACACGGAGGCCCCTTGCAAAGTCTCGTCCCATTCCGAGTCCGGTGGACGAACTTGGCCAGCCACACCCCCCAAGGCTATACCCCACCCGTTTTTGCGGCCTTTTTCCGCTTGATGAACTTGGCGCCCCGGCCTTCGGTCGGTTATATTTGGGCGCGGCTGTGCACGCGGCCTATTTTTGGCACACGGAAGCCGCTCACAAAGTCTCGCCCCATTCCGAGTCCGGCGGACGAACTTGGCCATCCGCGCCACCCAAGGCTATAGCCCACCCGTTTTTGTGGCCTTTTTCCGCTGGATGAACTTGGCGCTCTGGCCTTCGGGTGGTTATTTTTCGGTGCGGCTGTGCCCGCGGCCTGTTTTTGGCACACGAAAGCCGCTAGAAAAGTCTCGCCCCATTCCGAGTCCGGCGGACGAACTTGGCCATCCGCACCCCCCAAGGCTATAGCCCACCCGTTTTTGTTGCCTTTTTCCGCTGGATGAACTAGGCGCTCTGGCCTTCGGGCTGTTATTTTTGGGCGCGGCTGTGCCCGCGGCCTATTTTTGGCACACGGAAGCCGCCCGCAAAGTCTCGCCCCATTCCGAGTCCGGCAGACGAACTTGGCCATCCGCACCCCCCAATGCTAAAGCCCACCCGTTTTTGTTGCCTTTTTCCGCTGGACGAACTTGGCGCCCTGGCCTTCGGGCGGTTATTTTTGGGCGTGGCTGTGCCCGCATCCTATTTTGGGCACACAGAGGCCCCTTGAAAAGTCTCGTCCCATTCCAAGTCCGGCGGACGAACTTGGCCAGCCCCACCCCCCAAGGCTATAGCCCACCCGTTTTTGCGGCCTTTTTCCGCTGGATGAACTTGGCGCACCGGCCTTCGGTCGGTTATTTTTGGGCGCAGCTGTCCCCGCGGCCTATTTTTGGCACACGAAACCCGCTCGCAAAGTCTCGCCCCATTCCGAGTCCGGCGGACGAACTTGGCTATCCGCACCCCCCAAGGCTATAGCCCACCCGTTTTTGTGGCCTTTTTCCGCTGGATGAACTTGGCGCTATGGTCTTCAGGCGGTTATTTTTGGGCGCGGCTGTTCCTGCATCCTATTTTTGGTACACGGAGGCCGCTCGCAAAGTCTCGCCCCATTCCGAGTCCGGCGGATGAACTTGGACAACCACACCCCCCAAGGCTATAGTCCACCCGTTTTTGTGGCCTTTTTCCGGTGGACGAACTGGGCGCCCAGCCTTCAGGCGGTTATTCTTGGGCGTGGCTGACCCCCCCGGCCTAATTTTGGCACACGGAGGCCGCTAACAAAGTCTCACCCCATTCCGAGTCCGGCAGACAAACTTGGCCAGCCCCACCCCCCAAGGCTATAGCCCACACGTTTTTGTGTCCTTTTTCTGCTGGACAAACTTGGCGCCCCAGCCTTCGAGCAGTCATTTTTCGGCGCGGCTGTGACCGCGGTATATTTTTGGCACACGGAGGTCGCTCGCAATGGCTCGTCCCATTCCAAGTCCGGCGGACGAACTTGGCCAGCCCCACCCCACAAGGCTATAGCCCGCCCGTTTTTATGCCCTTTTTCCGCTGGACGAACTTCGTGCCACGGCCTTCGGGCGGTTATTTTTGGGCGCAGCTGTGCCCGCGGCCTATTTTTTGAACACGGAGGCCGTTCGCAAAGTCTCGTCCCATTCCGAGTCCGGTGGACGAACTAGGCCAGCCCCACCCCCCAAGGCTATAGCCCACCCATTTTTGTGGCCTTTTTCAGCTGGACGAACTTGGCGCCCCGGCGTTCGGGGGGTTATTTTTGGGCATGTCTTTGCCCGCGGCCTATTTTTGTCACACGGAGGCCGCTCGCAAAGTCTCGTCCCATTACGAGTCCGCCGGAAAAACTTGGCCATCCCCACCCCCCAAGGCTATAGCCCAACTGTTTTTGTGGCCTTTTTCCGTAGTACGAACTTGGCGCCCCTGCCTTCAGGCGGTTATTTTTGTGTGCGGCTGTGCCCACGGCCTATCTTTGGCACACCGAGGCCGCTCGCAAAGTTTCGTCCCATTCCGAGTCCGGCGGACGAAGTTGGCCAGCCCCATCCCCCAAGGCTATAGCCCACTCGTTATTGTGACCTTATTCCGCTGGACGAACTTGGCGCCCCGGCCTTCGGGCGGTTATTTTTGGACGCGGCATTGCCCGCGGCCTATTTTTGCCACACGGAGGCCGTTCGAAAAGTTTCGCCGCATTCCGAGTCCGGCTGACGAACCTGGCTAGCCCCATCCCGCAAGGCTATAGCCCACACGTTTTTGTGGCCCTTTTCCGCTGGACGAACTTGGCGCCCCAGCCTTCGGTCGGTTATTTTTGGGTACGGCTGTGCTTGCGGCCTATTTTGGGCACACGGAGGCCGCTCGCAAAGTCTCGCCCCATTCCGAATCCAGCGGACAAACTTGGCCTGCCCCACCCCCCAAGGCTATAGCCCACACGTTTTTGTGGCCTTTTTCCGCTGGACGAACTTGGCGCCCCAGCCTTCGGGCGGTTATTTTTGGGTACGGCTGTGCTTGCGGCCTATTTTGGGCACACGGAGGCCGCTCGCAAAGTCTCGCCCCATTCCGAATCCAGCAGACAAACTTGGCCTGCCCCACCCCCCAAGGCTATAGCCCACACGTTTTTGTGGCCCTTTTCCGCTGGACGAACTTGGCGCCCCAGCCTTCGGGCGGTTATTTTTGGGTACGGCTGTGTTTGCGGCCTATTTTTGGCACATGGAGGGTGCTCGCAAAGTCTCGTCCCATTCCGAGTCCGGCGGACGAACTTGGCCAGCCCCACCCCCCAAGGCTATAACCCACACGTTTTTGTGGCTTTTTTCCGCTGGACGAACTTGGTGCCCCGGCTTTCGGGCAGTTATTTTTGGGCGTGGCTGTTCCCGCGGCCTATTTTTGGCACACAGAGACCGCTCGCAAAGCCTCGCCCCATTCCGAGTCCGGCGGACGAACTTGGCCGGCCCGACCCCCTAAGGCTATAGACCACCCGTTTATGTGGCCTTTTTCCGCTGGACGAACTTGGCGCCCCGGCTTTTGGGCCATTATTTTTGGGCACGGCTGTGCCCGCGGCCTATTTTTGGCACACGGAGCCCGCTCGCAAAGTCTCGCCCCATTCCGAGTCCGGCGGACGAACCAGGCCAGCCCCACCCTTGGCGCCCCAGCCTTCGGGCGGTTATTTTTGGGTACGGCTGTGCTTGCGGCCTATTTTTGGCACATGGAGGCCGATCGCAAAATCTCACCCCATTCTGAGTCCGGCGGTCGAACTTGGCTAGCCCCACCCCCCAAGGCTATAGCACACCCGTTTTTGTGGCCATTTTCCGCTAGACGAACTTGGCGACCCTGCGTTAGGGCGGTTATTTTTGGGCGCGGTTATGCCGGCGGCCTATTTTTGGTACACAGACGCCACTCGTAAAGTCTCATCCCATTCCGAGTCCGGCGGACGAACTTGGCCAGCCCCACCCCCCAAGCCTATACCCCACCCGTTTTTGTGGCCTTTTTCCGCTGGACGAACTTGGCGCATCGGCCTTCGGGCAGTTATTTTTGGGCGCGGCTGTGCCCAGTGCCTATTTTTGGCACACGGAGGCCACTCACAAAGTCTCATCCCATTCCGAGTCCGGCGGAGTAACTTGGCCAGCCCCACCCCCCAAGGCTATAGCCCGCCCGTTTTTGTGGCCTTTTTCGGCTGGACGAACTTGGCGCCCTGGCCTTTGGGCGGTTATTTTTGGGTGCGTCTGTGCCCGCGGCCTACTTTTGGCACATGGAGGCCGCTCGCAAAGTCTCGTCCCATTCTGAGTCCGGCGGACGAACTTGGCCAGCCCCACCCCCCAAGGCTATAGCCCGCCCGTCTTTATCGCCTTTTTCCGCTGGACGAACTTGGCGCCCGGCCTTCGGGCAGTTATTTTTGGGCGCGGCTATGCCCAGGGCTTATTTTTGGCACACGGAGGCCGCGCGCAAAGTCCCATCGCATTCCGAGTCCGGCGTACGAACTTTGCCAGCCCCACCCCCCAAGGCTATAGCCCGCCCGTTTTTGAGGCCTTTTTCGGCTGGACGAACTTGGCGCCTCGGCCTTTGGGCGGTTATTTTTGGGCGCGTCTGTGCCCGCGGCCTACTTTTGGCTCACGGAGGCCGCTCGCAAAGTCTCGTCCCATTCTGAGTCCGGCGGACGAACTTGGCCAGCCCCACCCCCCAAGGCTATAGCCCGCACGTCTTTATGGCCTTTTTCCGCTGGACGAACTTGGCGCCACGGCCTTCGGGCGGTTATTTTTGGGAGCGGCTGTGCCCGCGGCCTATTTTTGGGACACGGAGGCCGCTCACAAAGTCTCGTCCCATTCCCAGTCCGGCGGACGAACTTGGCCAGCCCCACCCCCCAAGGCTATAGCCCACCCGTTTTTGTGGCTGTTTTCCGCAGGACGAACATGGCGCCCTGGCCTTCGGGCAGTTATTTTTGGGCTCGGCAGTGCCCATGGCCTATTTTTGGCACACGGAGGCCGCTAGCAAAGTCTCCTCCCGTTCCGAGTCCGGCGGACGAACTAGTTCAGCCCCACCCCCCAAGGCTATAGCCCACCCGTTTTTGTGGCTTTTTTCCGCTGGACGAACTTGGCGCCCCGGCCTTTGGGGAGTTATTTTTGGGCGCGGCTGTACCCAGGGCCTATTTTTGGCACACGGAGGCCGCTCACAAAGTCTCATTCCATTCCGAGTCCGGCAGACGAACTTGGCCAGCCCCACCCCCCAAGGCGATAGCCCACCCGTTTTTGTGGCCTTTTTCCGCTGGACGAACTTGGCGCCCCGGCCTTCGGGCAGTTATTTTTGGGCGCGGCTATGTCCAGGGCCTATTTTTGGCACACGGAGGCCGCTCGCAAAGTCTCATCCCATTCCGAGTCCGGCAGACGAACTTGGCCAGCACCACCCCCCAAGGCTATAGCCCACCCGTTTTTGTGGCCTTTTTCCGCTGGACGAACTTGGCGCCCCGGCCTTCGGGCAGTTATTTTTGGGCGCGGCTATGTCCAGGGCCTATTTTTGGCACACGGAGGCCACGCACAAAGTCTCATCCCATTCCAAGTCTGGCGGACGAACTTTGCCAGCCCCATCCCCCAAGGCTGTAGCCCGCCCGTTTTTGTGGCCTTTTTCGGCTGGACGAACTTGGCGCCCCGGCCTTCGGACGGTTATTTTTGGGCGCGTCTGTGCCCGCGGCCTACTTTTGGCACACGGAGGCCGCTCGCAAAGTCTCGTCCCATTCTGAGTCCGGCGGACGAACTTGGCCAGCCCCACCCCCTAAGGCTATAGCCCGCCCGTCTTTATGGCCTTTTTCCGCTGGACGAACTTGGCGCCACGGCCTTCGGGCGGTTATTTTTGGGTGCAGCTGTGCCCACGGCCTAGTTTTGGCACACGGCTGCCGCTCACAAAGTCTCGCCCCATTCCGAGTCCGGTGGACGAACATGGCCGGCCCCACCACCCAAGGCTATAGCCCGCCCGTTTTTGTGGCCTTTTTCCGCCGGACGAACTTGGCACCCCGGCTTTCGGGCAGTTATTTTTGGGCACGGCTATGCCTGTGGCCTATTTTTGGTACACGGAGGCCACTCGCAAAGGCTCGCCCAATTCCGAGTCCCGCGGACGAACTTGCCAGCCCCACCCCCCAAGGCTATAGCCCACCCGTTTTTGTGGCATTTTTCCGCTGGACGAACTTGGCGCCCCGGCCTTTGGGCGGTTATTTTTAGGCATGGCTACGCCCGCGGCCTATTTTTGGCACACGGAGGCCGCTCAGAAAGTCTCATCCCATTCCGAGTCCGGCGGACGAACTTGGCCAGCCCCACCCCCGAAAGCTATAGCCCACCCGTTTTTGTGGCCTATTTCCGCTGGACGAACTTGGCGCCACGGCCTTCGGACAGTCATTTTTTGGCGCGGCCGTGACCGCGGCATATTTTTGGGCCTGCCCCACCCCCCAAGGCTATAGCCAGCCCGTTTTTATGGCCTTTTTCCGCTGGACGAACTTGGTTCCGCGGCCTTCGGGCGGTTATTTTTGGGTGTGGCTGTGCCCACAACCTACTTTTGGCACACGGAGGCCGCTCGCAAAGTCTCTCCCCATTCCGAGTCCGGCGGACGAACTTGGCCAGTCCCACCCCCCAAGGCTATAGCCCACCCGTTTTTGTGGCCTTTTTCCGCTCTTCGAACTTGGCGCCCCGGACTTCGGGCGGTTATTTATGGGCGCGGCTGTGTCCACGGCCTATTTTTGGGACACAGAGGCTGCTCGCAAAGTCTCGCCCCTTTCCGAGGCCAGTTGACGAACTAGGCCAGCCCCACCCCCCAAGGCTATAGCCCACCCATTTTTGTGGCCTTTTTCCGCTGGAATAAGTTGGCGCCCCGGCCTTCGTGTGGTTATTTTTTGGCGCGGCTGTGCCCGTGGCTTATTTTTGACTCACGGAGGCCGCTCGCAAAGTCTCGCCCCATTCCGATTCCGGTGGACGAACTTGGCCAGCCCCACCCCCCAAGGCTATAGCCCACCCGTTTTTGTGGCCTTTTTCTACTCTTCGAACATGGCGCCTCGGACTTCGGGCTATTATTTTTTAGCGCGGCTGTGCCCGCGGCCTATTTTTGACACACGGAGGTCGCTCGCAAAGTCTCACCCCATTCCGATTCTGGCGGACGAACTTGGCCAGCCCCACCCCCGAAGGCTATAGCCCACCCGTTTTTGTGGCCTTTTTCCGCTCTTCGAACTTGGCGCCTCGGACTTCGCTCGGTTATTTTTTGGGTGCGGCTTTGCCCGCGGCCTATTTTTAGTAAACGGAGGCCGCGCGCAAAGTCTCTCCCCATTCCGAGTCCGGCGGACTAACTTGGCCAGCCCCACCCCCCAAGGCTATAGCCCACCCGTTTTTGTGGCCTTTTTCCGCAGGACGAACTTGACGTCCCGACCTTCGGGCGGTTATTTTTGGGCGCGGCTTTGCCCGCGGCCTATTTTTGGCACACAGAGGCTACTCACAAAGTCTCGCCCCAATCTTTGTCCGGCGGACGGACTAGGCCAGCCCCGCCCCCCAAGGCTATAGCCCACCCATTTTTGTGGCCTTTTTCCGCAGGACGAACTTGGCGTCCCGGACTTCGGGCGGTTATTTTTGGCGCAGCTATTCCCACGGCCTATTTTTGGCACACGGAGGTCGCTCACAAATTCTCACCCCATTCTTAGTCCGGCGGACGAACTAGGCCAGCCCAACCCCCCAAGGCTATAGCCCAACTGTTTTTGTGGCCTTTTTCCGCTGGACGGTTGGCGCCCGGCCTTCGGGCGGTTATTTTTGGGCGCTGCTGTGCCCGCGGCCTATTTTTGGCACACGGTGTCCGCTCGCAATGTCTCGTCCCATTCCAAGTCCGGCGGACGAACTTGGCCAGCCCCACCCCCCAAGGCTATAGCCCACCCATTTTTGTGGCCTTTTTCCGTTGGACGAAGTTGGCGCCCCGGCCTTTGGGCGGTTATTTTTGGGTGCGGCTGTACCCGCGGCCTATTTTTGGCACACGGAGGCAGCTCGCAAAGTCTCGTCCCATTCCTAGGCCGGCGGACAAACTTGGGCAGCCCCACCCCCCAACGCTATAGCCCACCCGTTTTTGTGGCCTTTTTGCGCTGGACGAACTTGGCGACCCTGCCTTCGGGCGGTTATTTTTGGGCGCGGCTGTACCCGCGGCCTATTTTTAGCACACGGAAGCCGCTCGCAATGTCTCCCCCCATTCCGAGTCCGGCGGACGAACTTGGCCAGCCCCACCGCCCAAGGCTATAGCCCACCCGTTTTTGTGGCCTTTTTCCACTGGACGAATTTGGCGCCCCGGCCTTCGGGCGGTTATTTTTGGGCACGGCTGTACCCGTGGCCTATTTTTGGTACACGGAAGCCGCTCGCAAAGTCTCGCTCCATTCCGAGTCCGGCGGACGAACTTGGCCAGCCCCACCCCCCATGGCTTTAGCCCACCCGTTTGTGTGGCCTTTTTCCGCTAGACGACCTTGGCGCCCCGGCCTTCGGGCGGTTATTTATGGGCGCGGCTGTGCCCGCGGCCATTTTTTGGTACACGGAGGCCACTCGCAAAGTCTCGCCCCATTCCGAGTCCGGCAGACGAACTTGGCCAGCCCCACCCCACAAGGCTATAGCCCACCCATTTTTGTGACCGTTTTACGCTGGACGACCTTGGCGCACCGGCCTTCGGGCAGTTATTTTTGGGCCCGGCTGCGTCCACGGCCTATTTTTGAGACACAAAGGCCGCTCGCAAAGTCTCGCCCCATTCCGAGTCCGGTGGACGAAGTTTGCCAGCCCCTCCCCCCAAGGCTATAGCCCACCCGTTTTTTGGCCATTTTTCCGCTGAACGAACTTGGCGCCCCGGCCTTCGGGTGGTTATTTTTGGGCGCGGCTGTGCCCGCGGCCGATTTTTGGCACGCGGAGGACGCTCGCAAAGTCTCGCCCCATTCCGAGTCCGGCGGACGAAGTTTGCCAGCCCCTCCCCCCAAGGCTATAGCCCACCCGTTTTTTGGCCATTTTTCCTCTGGACGAACTTGGCGCCCCGGCCTTCGGGCAGGTATTTTTGGGCGCGGCTGTGCCCGCGGCCTCTTTTTGGCACACGGAGGTGCCTCGCAAAGTCTCGCGCCATTCCGAGTCCGGCGGACGAAGTTGGCCAGCCCCACCCCCCAAGGCTATAGCCCACCCGTTTTTTGGCCATTTTTCCGCTGGACGAACTTGGCGCCCCGGCCTTCGGGTGGTTATTTTTGGGCGCGGCTGTGCCCGCGGCCGATTTTTGGCACGCGGAGGCCGCTCGCAAAGTCTCGCCCCATTCCGAGTCCGGCGGACGAAGTTTGCCAGCCCCTCCCCCCAAGGCTATAGCCCACCCGTTTTTTGGCCATTTTTCCGCTGGACGAACATGGCGCCCCGGCCTTCGGGTGGTTATTTTTGGGCGCTGCTGTGACCGCGGCCGATTTTTGGCACGCGGAGGACGCTCGCAAAGTCTCGCTCCATTCCGAGTCCGGCGGACGAAGTTGGGCAGCCCCTCCCCCAAGGCTTTAGCCCACCTGTTTTTTGGCCATTTTTCCGCAGGACGAACTTGGCGCCCCGGCCTTCGGGCGGTTATTTTTGGGCGCGGCTGTGCCCGCGGCCAATTTTTGGCACGCGGAGGCCGCTCGCAAAGTCTCGCCCCATTCCGAGTCCGGCGGACGAACCTGGGCTAGCCCATCCCGCCAAGGCTATAGCCCACCCGTTTTTTGGGCATTTTTGCAACGGACGAACTTGGGGACCGGACCTTCGGGCAGTTATTTTTGGGTGTGGCTGTGCCCGCTCCTATTTTTGGCACACGGAGGCCCCTCGTAAAGTCTGGCCCCATTCCGAGTCCGGCGGACAAACTTGGCCAGCCCATCCCCCCAAGGCTATAGCCGACCCGTTTTTTGGGCGTGTTTGCAACGGACGAACTTGGGGACCGGACCTTCGGGCACTTATTTTTGGGTACGACTGTGCCCGCGGCCTATTTTTCGCACACAAAGGCCCCTTGCAAAGTCTGGCCCAATTCCGAGTCCGGCGGACGAACTTGGCCAGCCCCTTCCCCCAAGGCTAAAGCCCACCCGTTTTTTGGGCATTTTTGCAACGGACGAACTTGGGGACCTGACCTTCGGGCACTTATTTTTGGGTGCGGCTGTGCCCGCGGCCTATTTTTGGCACACAGAGGTGCCTCGCAAAGTCTCGCGCCATTCCGAGTCCGGCGGACGAAGTTGGCCAGCCCCACCCCCCAAGGCTATAGCCCACCCGTTTTTGTGGCCATTTTCCGCTGGACGAACTTCGCGCCCCGGCCATCGGGCGGGAATTTTTGGGCGCGGCTGTGGCCGCGGCGTATTTTTGGCACACGAAGGCGCCTCGCAATGTCTCGAGCCATTCCGAGTCCGGCGGACGAAGTTGGCCAGCCCCACCCCCCAAGGCTATAGCCCACCCGTTTTTGTGCCCTTTTTCCGCTGGACGAACTTGGCGCCCCGGCCTTCGGGCGGGTATTTTTGGATGTGGCTGTGCCCGCGGCCTATTTTTGGCACACGGAGGCACCTCGCAAACTCTCGCACCATTCCTAGTCTGGCGGACGAACTTGGCCAGCCCCTCCCCCCAAGGCTATAGCCCACCCGTTTTTTGGGCATTTTTGCAACGGACGAACTTGGGGACCGGACCTTCGGGCACTTATTTTTGGGTGCGGCTGTGCCCGCGGCCTATTTTTGGCACATGAAGGCCCCGCGCAAAGTCTGGCCCCATTCCGAGTCCGGCGGACGAACATGGCCAGCCCCTCCCCCCAAGGCTATAGCCCACCCGTTTTTTGGGCGTTTTTGCGACCGACGAACTTGGGGACCGGACCTTCGGGCGGTTATTTTTGGGCGCGGCTGTGTCCCCGCGGCCTATTTTTGGCACACGGAGGTCCCTCGCAAAGTCTGGCCCCATTCCGAGTCCGGCGGACGAACCTGGGCTAGCCCATCCCCCCAAGGCTATAGCCCACCCGTTTTTTGGGCATTTTTGCAACGGACGAACTTGGGGACCGGACCTTCGGGCACTTATTTTTGGGTGCGGCTGTGCCCGCTCCTATTTTTGGCACACGGAGGCCCCTCGTAAAGTCTGGCCCCATTCCGAGTACGGCGGACAAACTTGGCCAGCCCATCCCCCCAAGGCTATAGCCCACCCGTTTTTTGGGCGTTTTTGCAACGGACGAACTTGGGGACCGGACCTTCGGGCTCTTATTTTTGGGTACGACTGTGCCCGCGGCCTATTTTTGGCACACGAAGGCCCCTCGCAAAGTCTGGCCCAATTCCGAGTCCGGCGGACGAACTTGGCCAGCCCCTTCCCCCAAGGCTAAAGCCCACCCGTTTTTTGGGCATTTTTGCAACGGACGAACTTGGGGACCGGACCTTCGGGCACTTATTTTTGGGTGCGGCTGAGCCCGCGGCCTATTTTTGGCACACGGAGGCGCCTCGCAAAGTCTCGCGCCAATCCGAGTCCGGCGGACGAAGTTGGCCAGCCCCACCCCCCAAGGCTATAGCCCACCCGTTTTTGTGGCCATTTTCCGCTGGACGAACTTCGTGCCCCGGCCATCGGGCGGGAATTTTTGGGCGTGGCTGTGTCCGCGGCCTAGTTTTGGCACACGGAGCTGCCTCGCAATGTCTCGCGCCATTCCGAGTCCGGCGGACGAAGTTGGCCAGCCCCACCCCCCAAGGCTATAGCCCACCCGTTTTTGTGCCCTTTTTCCGCTGGACGAACTTGGCGCCCCGGCCTTCGGGCGGGTATTTTTGGACGTGGCTGTGCCCGCGGCCTATTTTTGGCACACGGAGCCGCCTCGCAACGTCTCGCGCCATTCCGAGTCCGGCGGACGAAGTTGGCCAGCCCCACCCCCCAAGGCTATAGCCCACCCGTTTTTGTGCCCTTTTTCCGCTGGACGAACTTGGCGCCGCGGCCTTCGGGCGGTTATTTTTGGGAGCGGCTCTGTCCGCGGCCTATTTTTGGCACAAGGAGGCCGCTCGCAAAGTCTCGCGCCATTCCGAGTCCGGCGGACGAAGTCGGCCAGCCCCACCTACCAAGGCTATAGCCAACCCGTTATTGTGGCCTTTTTCCGCTGGACGAAGTTGGCGCCCCGGCCTTCGGGCGGTTATTTTTGGACGCGGCTGTGCCCGGGGCCTATTTTTGGCACAAGGAGGCCGCTCGCAAAGTCTCGCGCCATTCCGAGTCCGGCGGACGAAGTTGGCCAGCCCCACCGCCCAAGGCTATAGCACACCCGTTTTTGTGGCCTTTTTCCGCTGGACGAACTTGGTGCCCCGACCTTCGGGAGGTTATTTTTGGGCGTGGCTGTGTCCGGGGCCTATTTTCGGCACACAGAGGCGGCTCGCAAAGTCTCGCGCCATTCCGAGTCCGGCAGACGAATTTGGCCAGCCCCACCCCCCAAGGCTATAGCCAACCCGTTTTTGTAGCCTTTTTCCGCTGGACGAAGTTGGCGCCCCGGCCTTCGGGCGGTTATTTTTGGACGCGGCTGTGCCCGGGGCCTATTTTTGGCACACGGAGGCCGCTCGCAAAGTCTCGCGCCATTCCGAGTCCGGCGGACGAAGTTGGCCAGCCCCACCCCCCAAGGCTATAGCCCACCCTTTTTTGTGGCCTATTTCCGCTGGACGAACTTGGCGCCCCGGCCTTCGGGCAGTTATTTTTGGGCGCGGATTTGTCCGGGGCCTATTTTTGGCACACGGAGGCCGTTCGCAATGTCTCGCGCCATTCCGAGTCCGGCGGACGAAGTTGGCCAGCCCCACCCCCCAAGGCTATAACACACCCGTATTTGTGGCCTTTTTCCGCTGGACGAAGTTGGCGCCCCGGCCTTCGGGAGGTTATTTTTGGGCGCGGCTGTGACCGGGGCCTATTTTTGGCACAAGGAGGCCGCTCGCAAAGTCCCGCGCCATTCCGAGTCCGGCAGACGAAGTTGGCCAGCCCCACCCCCCAAGGCTATAGCACACCCGTATTTGTGGCCTTTTTCCGCTGGACGAACTTGGCGCCCCGGCCTTCGGGCGGTTATTTTTGGGCGCGGCTGTGCCCGGGCCCTATTTTTTGCACACGGAGACAGCTCGCAAAGTCTCGCGCCATTCCGAGTCCGGCGGACGAAGTTGGCCAGCCCCACCCCCCAAGGCTATAGCCCACCCGTTTTTGTGGCCTTTTTCCGCTGGACGAAGTTGGCGCCCCGGCCTTCGGGTGGTTATTTTTGGGCGCGGCTTTGCCCGTGGCCTATTTTTGGTACACGGAGGCCGCTCATAAAGTCTCGCGCCATTCCGAGTCCGGCGGACGAAGTTGGCCAGCCCCACCCCCCAAGGCTATAGCCCACCCGTTTTTGTGGCCTTTTTCCGCTGGACGAACTTGGCGCCCCGGCCTTCGGGCGGTTATTTTTGGGCGCAGATGTGTCCGGGGCCTATTTTTTGCACTCGGATGCCGCTCGCAAAGTCTCCCGCCATTCCGAGTCCGGCGGACGAAGTGGGCCAGCCCCACCCGCCAAGGCTATAGCACACCCGTATTTGTGACCTTTTTCCGCTGGACGAACTTGGCGCCCCGGCCTTTGGGCGGTTATTTTTGGATGCGGCTGTGCCCGGGGCCTATTTTTGGCACAAGGAGGCCGCTCATAAAGTCTCGCGCCATTCCGAGTCCGGCGGACGAAGTTGGCCAGCCCCACCCCCCAAGGCTATAGCACACCCGTTTTTGTGGCCTTATTCCGCTGGACGAACTTGGCGCCCCGGACTTCGGGCGGTTATTTTTGGGCGCGGATGTGTCCGGGGCCTATTTTTGGCACATGGAGGCAGCTCGCAAAGTCTCGCGCCATTCCGAGTCCGGCGGACGAAGTTGGCCAGCCCCACCCCCCGTGGCTATAGCCCACCCGTTTTTGTGGCATTTTTCCGCTGGACGAACTTGGCGCCCCGGCCTTCGGGCGGTTATTTTTGGATGAGGATGTGTCCGGGGCCTTTTTTTGGCACACGGATGCCGCTCGCAAAGTCTCGCGCGATTCCGAGTCCGGCGGACGAAGTTGGCCAGCCCCACCCCCCAAGGCTATAGCCCACCCGTTTTTGTGGCCTTTTTCCGCTGCACGAAGTTGGGGCCCCGGACTTCGGCGGGTTATTTTTGGGCGCGGCTGTGCTCGGGGCCTATTGTTGGCACAAGGAGGCCGCTCGCAAAATCTCGCACCATTCCGAGTCCGGCGGACGAAGTCGGCCAGCCCCACCCCCCAAGGCTATAGCCCACCCGTTTTTGTGGCCTTTTTCCGCTGGACGAACTTGGCGCCCCGGACTTCGGGCGGTTATTTTTGGGCGCGGCTGTGTCCGGGCCCTATTTTTGGCACACGGAGGCCGCTCGCAAAATCTCGCGCCATTCCGAGTCCGGCGGACGAAATTGGCCAGCCCCACCCCCCAAGGCTATAGCCCACCTGTTTTTGTGGCCTTTTTCCGCAGGACGAACTTGGAGCCCCGGACTTCGGGCGGTTATTTTTGGGCGCGGATGTGTCCGGGGACTATTTTTGGCACGCGGAGACAGCTCGCAAAGTCTCGCGCCATTCCGAGTCCGGCGGACGAAGTTGGCCAGCCCCACCCCCCAAGGCTATAGCCCACCCGTTTTTGTGGCCTTTTTCCGCTGGACGAAGTTGGCGCCCCGGCCTTCGGGCGGTTATTTTTGGGCACGGCTGTTCCCGTGGCCTATTTTTGTCACACGGAGGCCGCTCATAAAGTCTCGCGTCATTCCGAGTCCGGCGGACGAAGTTGGCCAGCCCCACCCCCCAAGGCTATAGCCCACCCGTTTTTGTGGCCTTTTTCCGCTGGACGAACTTGGCGCCCCGGCCTTCGGGCGGTTATTTTTGGGCTCAGATGTGTCCGGGGCCTATTTTTTGTAGACGGAGGCCGCTCACAAAGTCTCGCACCATTCCGAGTCCGGCGGACGAAGTTGGCCAGCCCCACCCCCCAAGGCTATAGCACACCCGTTTTTGTGGCCTTATTCCGCTGGACGAACTTGGCGCCCCGGCCTTCGGGCGGTTATTTTTAGGCGCGGCTGTGCCCGGGGCCTATTTTTGGCACACGGAGGCCGCTCGCAAAGTCTCGCGCCATTCCGAGTCCGGCGGACGAAGTTGGCCAGCCCCACCCCCCATGGCTATAGCCTACCCGTTTTTGTGGCCTTTTTCCGCTGGACGAACTTGGCGCCCCGGCCTTCGGGCGGTTATTTTTGGGCGCGGATGTGTCTGGGGCCTATTTTTGGCACACGGATGCCGCTCGCAAAGTCTCGCGCCATTCCGAGTCCGGCGGACGAAGTGGGCCAGCCCCACCCCCCAAGGCTATAGCCCACCCGTTTTTGTGGCCTTTTTCTGCTGGACGAAGTTGGCGCCCCGGCCTTCGGGCGGTTATTTTTGGGCGCGGCCGTGCCCGGGGCCTATTTTTGGCACAACGAGACCGCTCGCAAAGTCTCGCGCCATTCCGAGTCCGGCGAACGAAGTCCGCCAGCCCCACCCCCCAAGGCTATAGCCCACCCGTTTTTGTGGCCTTTTTCCGCTGGACGAACTTGGCGCCCCGGACTTCGGGCGGTTATTTTTGGGCGCGGCTGTGCCCGGCGCCTATTTTTGGCACAAGGAGGCCGCTCGCAAAGTCCCGTGCCATTCCGAGTCCGGCAGACGAAGTTGGCCAGCCCCACCCCCCAAGGCTATAGCACACCCGTATTTGTGGCCTTTTTCCGCTGGACGAACTTGGCGCCCCGGCCTTCGGGCGGTTATTTTTGGGCGCGGCTGTGCCCGGGCCCTATTTTTTGCACACGGAGACAGCTCGCAAAGTATCGCGCCATTCCGAGTCCGGCGGACGAAGTTGGCCAGCCCCACCCCCCAAGGCTATAGCCCACCCGTTTTTGTGGCCTTTTTCCGCTGGACGAAGTTGGCGCCCCGGCCTTCGGGTGGTTATTTTTGGGCGCGGCTTTGCCCGTGGCCTATTTTTGGTACACGGAGGCCGCTCATAAAGTCTCGCGCCATTCCGAGTCCTGCGGACGAAGTTGGCCAGCCCCACCCCCCAAGGCTATAGCCCACCCGTTTTTGTGGCCTTTTTCCGCTGGACGAACTTGGCGCCCCGGCCTTCGGGCGGTTATTTTTGGGCGCAGATGTGTCCGGGGCCTATTTTTTGCACCGGGGATGCCGCTCGCAAAGTCTCGCGCCATTCCGAGTCCGGCGGACGAAGTTGGCCAGCCCCACCCCCCAAGGCTATAGCCAACCCGTTATTGTGGCCTTTTTCCGCTGGACGAAGTTGGCGCCCCAGCCTTCGGGCGGTTATTTTTGGACGCGGCTGTGCCCGGGGCCTATTTTTGGCACAAGGAGGCCGCTCGCAAAGTCTCGCGCCATTCCGAGTCCGGCGGACGAAGTTGGCCAGCCCCACCCCCCAAGGCTATAGCACACCCGTATTTGTGGCCTTTTTCCGCTGGACGAATTTGGCGCCCCGGCCTTCGGGCGGTTATTTTTGGGCGCGGCTGTGCCCGGTGCCTATTTTTGGCACAAGGAGTCAGCTCGCAAAGTCTCGCGCCATTCCGAGTCCGGCGGACGAAGTGGGCCAGCCCCACCCCCCAAGGCTATAGCACACCCGTTTTTGTGGCCTTATTCCGCTGGACGAACTTGGCGCCCCGGACTTCGGGCATTTATTTTTGGGCGCGGATGTGTCCGGGGCCTATTTTTGGCACATGGAGGCAGCTCACAAAGTCTCGCGCCATTCCGAGTCCGGCGGACGAAGTTGGCCAGCCCCACCCCCCGTGGCTATAGCCCACCCGTTTTTGTGGCATTTTTCCGCTGGACGAACTTGGCGCCCCGGCCTTCGGGCGGTTATTTTTAGGCGCGGCTGTGCCCGGGGCCTATTTTTGGCACACGGAGGCCGCTCGCAAAGTCTCGCGCCATTCCGAGTCCGGCGGACGAAGTTGGCCAGCCCCACCCCCCATGGCTATAGCCTACCCGTTTTTGTGGCCTTTTTCCGCTGGACGAACTTGGCGCCCCGGCCTTCGGGCGGTTATTTTTGGGCGCGGATGTGTCCGGGGCCTATTTTTGGCACACGGATGCCGCTCGCAAAGTCTCGCGCCATTCCGAGTCCGGCGGACGAAGTGGGCCAGCCCCACCCCCCAAGGCTATAGCCCACCCGTTTTTGTGGCCTTTTTCCGCTGGACGAAGTTGGCGCCCCGGCCTTCGGGCGGTTATTTTTGGGCGCGGCTGTGCCCGGGGCCTATTTTTGGCACAACGAGACCGCTCGCAAAGTCTCGCGCCATTCCGAGTCCGGCGAACGAAGTCGGCCAGCCCCACCCCCCAAGGCTATAGCCCACCCGTTTTTGTGGCCTTTTTCCGCTGGACGAACTTGGCGCCCCGGACTTCGGGCGGTTATTTTTGGGCGCGGATGTGTCCGGGGCCTATTTTTGGCACACGGAGGCCGCTCGCAAAGTCTCGCGCCATTCCGAGTCCGGCGGACGAAGTTGGCCAGCCCCACCCCCCATGGCTATAGCCCACCCGTTTTTGTGGCCTTTTTCCGCTGGACGAAGTTGGCGCCCCGGCCTTCGTGCATTTATTTTTGGGTGCGGCTGTGCCCGGGGCCTATTTTTGGCACAAGGAGGCCGCTCGCAAAGTCTCGCACCATTCCGAGTCCGGCGGAGGAAGTCGGCCAGCCCCACCCCCCAAGGCTATAGCCCACCCGTTTTTGTGGCCTTTTTCCGCTGGACGAACTTGGCGCCCCGGACTTCGGGAGGTTATTTTTGGGCGTGGCTGTGTCCGGGGCCTATTTTTGGCACACGGACGCCGCTCGCAAAATCTCGCGCCATTCCGAGTCCGGCGGACGAAGTGGGCCAGCCCCACCCCCCAAGGCTATAGCCCACCTGTTTTTGTGGCCTTTTTCCGCTGGACGAACTTGGCGCCCCGGCCTTCGGGCGGTTATTTTTGGGCGCAGATGTGTCCGGGGCCTATTTTTTGCACACGGAGGCCGCTCGCAAAGTCTCGCGCCATTCCGAGTCCGGCGGACGAAGTTGGCCAGACCCACCCCCCAAGGCTATAGCACACCCGTATTTGTGGCCTTTTTCCGCTGGACGAACTTGGCGCCCCGGCCTTCGGGCGGTTATTTTTGGGCGAGACTGTGTCCGGGCCCTATTTTTTGTACACGGAGACAGCCTGCAAAGTCTCGCGCCATTCCGAGTCCGGCGGACGAAGTTGGCCAGCCCCACCCCCCAAGGCTATAGCCCACCCGTTTTTGTGGCCTTTTTCCGCTGGACGAAGTTGGCGCCCCGGCCTTCGGGCGGTTATTTTTGGGCACGGCTGTGCCCGTGGCCTATTTTTGGCACACGGAGGCCGCTCATAAAGTCTCGCGCCATTCCGAGTCCGGCGGACGAAGTCGGCCAGCCCCACCCCCCAAGGCTATAGCCCACCCGTTTTTGTGGCCTTTTTCCGCTGGACGAACTTGGCGCCCCGGACTTCGGGCGGTTATTTTTGGGCGCGGCTGTGTCCGTGCCCTATTTTTGGCACACGGAGGCCGTTCGCAAAATCTCACGCCATTCCGAGTCCGGCGGACGAAGTTGGCCAGCCCCACCCCCCAAGGCTATAGCCCACCTGTTTTTGTGGCCTTTTTCCGCAGGACGAACTTGGCGCCCCGGACTTCGGGCGGTTATTTTTGGGCGCGGATGTGTCCGGGGCCTATTTTTGGCACGCGGAGACAGCTCGCAAAGTCTCGCGCCATTCCGAGTCCGGCGGACGAAGTTGGCCAGCCCCACCCCCCAAGACTATAGCCCACCCGTTTTTGTGGCCTTTTTCCGCTGGACGAAGTTGGCACCCCGGCCTTCGGGCGGTTATTTTTGGGCGCGGATGTGTCCGGGGCCTATCTTTGGCACACGGATGCCGCTCGCAAAGTCTCGCGCCATTCCGAGTCCGGCGGACGAAGTTGGCCATCCCCACCCCCCAAGGCTATAGCCCACCCGTTTTTGTGGCCTTTTTCCGCTGGATGAACTTGTCGCGGCGGCCTTCGGGCGGGTATTTTTGGGCGCGGCTGTGCCCGCGGCCTATTTTTGGCACACGGAGGTGCCTCACAAAATCTCGCGCTATTCCGAGTCCGGCGGACGAAGTCGGCCAGCCCCACCCCCCAAGGTTATAGCCCACCCGTTTTTGTGGCCTTTTTACGCTGGACGAACTTGGCGCCGCGGCCTTCGGGCGGGTATTTTTGGGCGCGGCTGTGCCCGTGACCTATTTTTGGCACACGGGGGCGCCTCGAAAAGTCTCGCGCCCTTCCGAGTCCGGCGGACGAAGTTGGCCAACCCCACCCCCCAAGGCTATAGCCCACCCGTTTTTGTGGCCTTTTTCCACTGGACGAACTTGGCGCCGCGGCCTTCGGGCGGGTATTTTTCGGCGCGGCTGTGCCCGCGGCCTATTTTTGGCACACGGAGGCGCCTCGTAAAGTCTCGCGCCATTCCGAGTCCGGCGGACGAAGTCGGCCAGCCCCACCCCCCAAGGTTATAGCCCACCCGTTTTTGTGGCCTTTTTACGCTGGACGAACTTGGCGCCGCGGCCTTCGGGCGGGTATTTTTGGGCGCGGCTGTGCCCGTGACCTATTTTTGGCACACGGGGGCGCCTCGAAAAGTCTCGCGCCCTTCCGAGTCCGGCGGACGAAGTTGGCCAACCCCACCCCCCAAGGCTATAGCCCACCCGTTTTTGTGGCCTTTTTCCACTGGACGAACTTGTCGCGGCGGCCTTCGGGCGGGTATTTTTGGGCGCGGCTGTGCCCGCGGCCTATTTTTGGCACACGGAGGTGCCTCACAAAATCTCGCGCTATTCCGAGTCCGGCGGACGAAGTCGGCCAGCCCCACCCCCCAAGGTTATAGCCCACCCGTTTTTGTGGCCTTTTTACGCTGGACGAACTTGGCGCCGCGGCCTTCGGGCGGGTATTTTTGGGCGCGGCTGTGCCCGTGACCTATTTTTGGCACACGGGGGCGCCTCGAAAAGTCTCGCGCCCTTCCGAGTCCGGCGGACGAAGTAGGCCAGCCCCACCCCCCAAGGTTATAGCCCACCCGTTTGTGAGTCCTTTTTCCACTGGACGAAACTTGGCGCCGCGCCTTCGGGCGGGTATTTTTCGGCGCGGCTGTGCCCGCGGCCTATTTTTGGCACACGGAGGCGCCTCGTAAAGTCTCGCGCCATTCCGAGTCCGGCGGACGAAGTCGGCCAGCCCCACCCCCCAAGGTTATAGCCCACCCGTTTTTGTGGCCTTTTTACGCTGGACGAACTTGGCGCCGCGGCCTTCGGGCGGGTATTTTTGGGCGCGGCTGTGCCCGTGACCTATTTTTGGCACACGGGGGCGCCTCGAAAAGTCTCGCGCCCTTCCGAGTCCGGCGGACGAAGTTGGCCAACCCCACCCCCCAAGGCTATAGCCCACCCGTTTTTGTGGCCTTTTTCCACTGGACGAACTTGGCGCCGCGGCCTTCGGGCGGTTATTTTTGGGCGCGGATGTGTCCGGGGCCTATTTTTGGCACGCGGAGACAGCTCGCAAAGTCTCGCGCCATTCCGAGTCCGGCGGACGAAGTTGGCCAGCCCCACCCCCCAAGACTATAGCCCACCCGTTTTTGTGGCCTTTTTCCGCTGGACGAAGTTGGCACCCCGGCCTTCGGGCGGTTATTTTTGGGCGCGGCTGTGTCCGGGGCCTATTTTTTGCAGACGGAGGCCGCTCGCAAAGTCTCGCGCCATTCCGAGTCCGGCGGACGAAGTCGGCCAGCCCCACCCCCCAAGGCTATAGCACACCCGTTTTTGTGGCCTTATTCCGCTGGACGAACTTGGTGCCCCGGCCTACGGGCGGTTATTTTTAGACGCGGCTGTGCCCGGGGACTATTTTTGGCACACAGAGGCCGCTCGCAAAGTCTCGCGCCATTCCGAGTCCGGCGGACGAAGTTGGCCAGCCCCACCCCCCATGGCTATAGCCCACCCGTTTTTGTGGCCTTTTTCCGCTGGACGAACTTGGCGCCCAGGCCTTCGGGCGGTTATTTTTGGGCGCAGATGTGTCCGGGGCCTATTTTTTGCAGACGGAGGCCGCTCGCAAAGTCTCGCGCCATTCCGAGTCCGACGGACGAAGTGGGCCAGCCCCACCCCCCAAGTCTATAGCACACCCGTTTTTGTGTCCTTATTCCGCTGGACGAAGTTGGCGCCCCGGCCTTCGGGCGGTTATTCTTAGACGCGGCTGTGACCGGGGCCTATTTTTGCCACACGGAGGCCGCTCGCAAAGTCTCGCGCCATTCCGAGTCCGGCGGACGAAGTCGGCCAGCCCCACCCCCCAAGGCTATAGCCCACCCGTTTTTGTGGCCTTTTTCCGCTGGACGAACTTGGCACCCCGGACTTCGGGCGGTTATTTTTGGGCGCGGCTGTGCCCGGGGCCTATTTTTGGCACAAGGAGACCGCTCGCAAAGTCTCGCGCCATTCCGAGTCCGGCGGACGAAGTTGGCCAGCCCCACCCCCCAAGGCTATAGCACACCCGTTTTTGTGGCCTTATTCCGCTGGACGAACTTGGCGCCCCGGCCTTCGGGCGGTTATTTTTGGGCGCGGATGTGTCCGGGGCCTATCTTTGGCACACGGATGCCGCTCGCAAAGTCTCGCGCCATTCCGAGTCCGGCGGACGAAGTTGGCCATCCCCACCCCCCAAGGCTATAGCCCACCCGTTTTTGTGGCCTTTTTCCGCTGGACGAACTTGGCGCCCCGGCCTTCGGGCGGGTATTTTTGGGCGCGGCTGTTCCCGCGGCCTATTTTTGGCACACGGAGGTGCCTCGCAAAGTCTCGCGCCATTCCGAGTCCGGCCGACGAAGTTGGCCAGCCCCACCCCCCAAGGCTATAGCCCACCCGTTTTTGTGGCCTTTTTCCGCTGGACGAACTTGGTGCCCCGGCCTTCGGGCGGGTATTTTTGGGCGCGCTGTGCCCGCAGCCTATTTTTGGCACACGGAGGCCCCTCGCAAAGTCTCGCGCCATTCCGAGTCCGGCGGACGAAGTGGGCCAGCCCCACCCCCCAAGGCTATAGCCCACCCGTTTTTGTGGCCTTTTTCCGCTGGACGAACTTGGCGCCCCGGCCTTCGGGTGGGTATTTTTGGGCGCGGCTGTGTCCGCGGCTTATTTTTGGCACACGGAGGTGCCTCGCAAAGTCTCGCGCCATTCCAAGTCCGGCCGACGAAGTTGGCCAGCCCCACCCCCCAAGGCTATAGCGCACCCTTTTTTGTGGCCTTTTTCCGCTGGACGAACTTGGCGTCCCGGCCTTCGGGCGGGTATTTTTGGGCGCGGCTGTGTCCGCGGCTTATTTTTGGCACACGGAGGTGCCTCGCAAAGTCTCGCGCCATTCCAAGTCCGGCCGACGAAGTTGGCCAGCCCCACCCCCCAAGGCTATAGCGCACCCTTTTTTGTGGCCTTTTTCCGCTGGACGAACTTGGCGCCCCGGCCATCGGGCGGTAATTTTTGGACGCGGCTGTGCCCGCGGCCTATTTTTGGCACACGGAGGCGCCTCGCAAAGTCTCCCGTCATTCCAAGTCCGGCGGACGAAGTTGGCCAGCCCCACCCCCCAAGGCTATAGCCCACCCGTTTTTGTGGCCTTTTTCCGCTGGACGAACTCGGCGCCGCGGGCTTCGGGCGGTTATTTTTGGGCGCGGCTGTGCCCGCGGCCTATTTTTGGCACACGGAGGGCCCTCGCCAAGTCTCGCGCCATTCCGAGTGCGGCGGACGAAGTGGGCCATCCCCACCCCCCAAGGCTATAGCCCACCCGTTTTTGTGGCCTTTTTCCGCTGGACGAACTTGGCGCCCCGGCCATCGGGCGGTAATTTTTGGACGCGGCTGTGCCCGCGGCCTATTTTTGGCACACGGAGGCGCCTCGCAAAGTCTCCCGTCATTCCAAGTCCGGCGGACGAAGTTGGCCAGCCCCACCCCCCAAGGCTATAGCCCACCCGTTTTTGTGGCCTTTTTCCGCTGGACGAACTCGGCGCCGCGGGCTTCGGGCGGTTATTTTTGGGCGCGGCTGTGCCCGCGGCCTATTTTTGGCACACGGAGGGCCCTCGCCAAGTCTCGCGCCATTCCGAGTGCGGCGGACGAAGTGGGCCATCCCCACCCCCCAAGGCTATAGCCCACCCGTTTTTGTGGCCTTTTTCCGCTGGACGAACTTGGCGTCCCGGCCTTCGGGCGGGTATTTTTGAGCGCGGCTGTGCCCGCGGCCTATTTTTGGCACACGGAGGTGCCTCACAAAGTCTCGCGCCATTCCGAGTCCGGCCGACGAAGTTGGCCAGCCCCACCCCCCAAGGCTATAGCCCACCCGTTTTTGTGGCCTTTTTCCGCTGGACGAACTTGGCGCCCCGGCCATCGGGCGGTAATTTTTGGGTGCGGCTGTGCCCGCGGCCTATTTTTGGCACACGGAGGCCCCTCGTAAAGGCTCGCGCTATTCCGAGTCCGGCGTACGAAGTTGGCCAGCCCCACCCCCCAAGGCTATAGCCCACCCGTTTTTGTGGCCTTTTTCCGGTGGACGAACTTGGCGCCCCGGCCTTCGGGCGGGTATTTTTGGACGCGGCTGTGTCCGCGGCCTATTTTTGGCACACGGAGGTGCCTCGCAAAGTCTGGCCCCATTCCGAGTCCGGCAGACGAACCTGGGCTAGCCCATCCCCCCAAGGCTATAGCCCACCCGTTTTTTGGGCATTTTTGCAACGGACGAACTTGGGGACCGGACCTTCGGGCACTTATTTTTGGGTGCGGCTGTGCCCGCTCCTATTTTTGGCACACGGAGGCCCCTCATAAAGTCTGGCCCAATTCCGAGTCCGGCGGACAAACTTGGCCAGCCCATCCCCCCAAGGCTATAGCCGACCCGTTTTTTGGGCGTTTTTGCAACGGACGAACTTGGGGACCGGACCTTCGGGCACTTATTTTTGGGCGCGGCTTTGCCCGCGACCTATTTTTCACACACGGAGGCCCCTCGCAGAGTCAGGCCCCATTCCGAGTCCGGCGGACGAACTTGGCCAGCCCCTCCCCCCAAGGCTATAGCCCACCCGTTTTTTCGGCATTTTTGCGGGGGACGAACATGGGGACCGGACCTTCGGGTGATTATTTTCAGAATTGGCTGTGCCCGTGGCCTATTTTTGGCACACGAAGGCCCCTCGCAAAGTCTGGTCCAATTCCGAGTCCGGCGGACGAACTTGGCCAGCCCCTCCCCCCAAGGCTATAGGCCACCTGTTTTTTCGGCATTTTTGCAACGAACGAACTTGGGGACGGGACCTTCGGGCACTTATTTTTGGGTGCGGCTGTGCCCGTGGCCTATTTTTGGCACACGAAGGCCCCTCGCAAAGTCTGGCCCCATTCCTAGTCTGGCGGACGAACTTGGCCAGCCCCTCCCCCCAAGGCTATTGCCCACCCGTTTTTTGGGAGTTTTTGCGGCGGACGAACTTGGGGACCAGACCTTCGGGCGCTTTCTTTTTGGCGCGGCTGTGCCCCCGCGGCCTATTTTTGGCACACGGAGGCCCCTCGCAAAGTCTCACCCCATTCCGAGACCGGCGGACGAACTTGGCCAGCCCCTCCCCCCAAGGCTATAGCCCACCCGTTTTTTGGGCATTTTTGCAACGGACGAACTTGGGGACCGGACCTTCGGGCACTTATTTTTGGGTGCGGCTGTGCCCGCTCCTATTTTTGGCACACGGAGGCCCCTCGTAAAGTCTGGCCCCATTCCGAGTCCGGCGGACAAACTTGGCCAGCCCATCCCCCCAAGGCTATAGCCGACCCGTTTTTTGGGCGTTTTTGCAACGGACGAACTTGGGGACCGGACCTTCGGGCACTTATTTTTGGGTACGACTGTGCCCGCGGCCTATTTTTGGCACACAAAGGCCCCTTGCAAAGTCTGGCCCAATTCCGAGTCCGGCGGACGAACTTGGCCAGCCCCTTCCCCCAAGGCTAAAGCCCACCCGTTTTTTGGGCATTTTTGCAACGGACGAACTTGGGGACCTGACCTTCGGGCACTTATTTTTGGGTGCGGCTGTGCCCGCGGCCTATTTTTGGCACACGGAGGCGCCTCGCAAAGTCTCACGCCATTCCGAGTCCGGCGGACGTAGTTGGCCAGCCCTCCCCCCAAGGCTATAGCCCACCCGTTTTTTGGCCATTTTTCCGCTGGACGAACTTGGCGCCCCGGCCTTCGGGCGGTTATTTTTGGGCGCGGCTGTGCCCGCGGCCTATTTTTGGTACGCGGAGGCCGCTCGCAAAGTCTCGCCCCATTCCGAGTCCGGCGGACGAAGTTCGCCAGCCCCTCCCCCCAAGGCTATAGCCCACCCGTTTTTTGGCCATTTTTCCGATGGACGAACTTGGCGCCCCGGCCTTCGGGGGTTATTTTTGGGCGCGGCTGTACCCGCGGCCTATTTTTGGCACGCGGAGGCCGCTTGTAAAGTCTCGCCCCATTCCGAGTCCGGCGGACGAAGTTCGCCCGCCCCTCCCCCCAAGGCTATAGCCCACCCGTTTTTTGGCCATTTTTCAGGTGGACGAACTTGGCGCCGCAGCCTTCGGGCGGTTATTTTGGGGCGCGGCTGTGCCCATGGGTCTTTTTTTTTGCACGTGGCGGCCGCTCGCAAAGTCTTGCCCCATTCCGAGTCCGGCGGACGAAGTTAGCCAGCCCCTCCCCCCAAGGCTATAGCCCACCCGTTTTTTGGCCATTTTTCCGATGGACGAACTTGGCGCCCCGGCCTTTGGGGGTTATTTTTGGGCGCGGCTGTACCCGCGGCCTATTTTTGGCACGCGGAGGCCGCTCATAAAGTCTCGCCCCATTCCGGGTCCGGCGGACGAAGTAGGCCAGCCCCTCCCCCCAAGGCTATAGCCCACCCGTTTTTTGGCCATTTTTCCAATGGACGAACTTGGCGCCCCGACCTTCGGCGGGTTATTTTTGGGCGCGGCTGTGCCCGCGGCCTATTTTTGGCACACGGAGGCCGCTCGCAAAGGCTCGCCCCATTCCGAGTCCGGCGCACGAAGTTGGCCAGCCCCTCCCCCCAAGGCTATAGCCCACCCGTTTTTTGGCCATTTTTCCGCTAGGGGGTTTGGGCGCCCCGACCTTCGGGGGTTATTTTTGGGCGCGGCTGTACCCGCGGCCTATTTTTGGCACGCGGAGGCCGCTTGTAAAGTCTCGCCCCATTCCGAGTCCGGCGGACGAAGTTCGCCAGCCCCTCCCCCCAAGGCTATAGCCCACCCGTTTTTTGGCCATTTTTCAGGTGGACGAACTTGGCGCCGCAGCCTTCGGGCGGTTATTTTGGGGCGCGGCTGTGCCCGCGGTCTTTTTTTGGCACGTGGCGGCCGCTCGCAAAGTCTTGCCCCATTCCGAGTCCGGCGGACGAAGTTAGCCAGCCCCTCCCCCCAAGGCTATAGCCCACCCGTTTTTTGGCCATTTTTCCGATGGACGAACTTGGCGCCCCGGCCTTTGGGGGTTATTTTTGGGCGCGGCTGTACCCGCGGCCTATTTTTGGCACGCGGAGGCCGCTCATAAAGTCTCGCCCCATTCCGGGTCCGGCGGACGAAGTAGGCCAGCCCCTCCCCCCAAGGCTATAGCCCACCCGTTTTTTGGCCATTTTTCCAATGGACGAACTTGGCGCCCCGACCTTCGGCGGGTTATTTTTGGGCGCGGCTGTGCCCGCGGCCTATTTTTGGCACGCGGAGGCCGCTCGCAAAGTCTCGCCCCATTCCGAGTCCGGCGCACGAAGTTGGCCAGCCCCTCCCCCCAAGGCTATAGCCCACCCGTTTTTTGGCCATTTTTCCGCTAGGGGGTTTGGGCGCCCCGACCTTCGGGGGTTATTTTTGGGCGCGGCTGTACCCGCGGCCTATTTTTGGCACGCGGAGGCCGCTTGTAAAGTCTCGCCCCATTCCGAGTCCGGCGGACGAAGTTCGCCAGCCCCTCCCCCCAAGGCTATAGCCCACCCGTTTTTTGGCCATTTTTCAGGTGGACGAACTTGGCGCCGCAGCCTTCGGGCGGTTATTTTGGGGCGCGGCTGTGCCCGCGGTCTTTTTTTGGCACGCGGCGGCCGCTCGCAAAGTCTTGCCCCATTCCGAGTCCGGCGGACGAAGTTAGCCAGCCCCTCCCCCCAAGGCTATAGCCCACCCGTTTTTTGGCCATTTTTCCGATGGACGAACTTGGCGCCCCGGCTTTGGGGGTTATTTTTGGGCGCGGCTGTACCCGCGGCCTATTTTTGGCACGCGGAGGCCGCTCATAAAGTCTCGCCCCATTCCGGGTCCGGCGGACGAAGTAGGCCAGCCCCTCCCCCCAAGGCTATAGCCCACCCGTTTTTTGGCCATTTTTCCAATGGACGAACTTGGCGCCC
Source organism: Citrus sp. QX-2021 (assembly GCA_030444885.1). Classification (NCBI taxonomy): domain Eukaryota; kingdom Viridiplantae; phylum Streptophyta; class Magnoliopsida; order Sapindales; family Rutaceae; genus Citrus; species Citrus sp. QX-2021. Next base: position 8,383 of record JAUJEF010000315.1, on the reverse strand, counting down.
CGACCTTCGGCGGGTTATTTTTGGGCGCGGCTGTGCCCGCGGCCTATTTTTGGCACACGGAGGCCGCTCGCAAAGGCTCGCCCCATTCCGAGTCCGGCGCACGAAGTTGGCCAGCCCCTCCCCCCAAGGCTATAGCCCACCCGTTTTTTGGCCATTTTTCCGCTAGGGGGTTTGGGCGCCCCGACCTTCGGGCGGTTATTTTTGGGCGTGGCTGTTCCCGTGACCTATTTTTGCCACGCGGAGGCCGCTCGCAAAGTCTCGCCCCATTCCAAGTCCGGCGGATGAAGTTGGCCAGCCCCTCCCCCCAAGGCTATAGCCCACCCGTTTTTTGGCCATTTTTCCGATGGACGAACTTGGCGCCCCGGCCTTCGGGGGTTATTTTTGGGCGCGGCTGTGACCGCGGCCTATTTTTGGCACGCGGAGTCCGCTCGCAAAGTCTCGCCCCATTCCGAGTCCGGCGGATGAAGTTCGCCCGCCCCTCCCCCCAAGGCTATAGCCCACCCGTTTTTTGGCCATTTTTCCGCTGGACGAACTTGGCGCCCCAGCCTTCGGGCGTTTATTTTGGGGCGCGGCTGTGCCCGCGGTCTTTTTTTGGCATGCGGCGGCCGCTCGTAAAGTCTTGCCTGATTCCGAGTCCGGCGGACGAATTTAGCCAGCCCCTCCCCCCAAGGCTATAGCCCACCCGTTTTTGTGGCCTTTTTCCGCTAGATGAACTTGGTGCCCTGGCTTTCGGGCGGGTATTTTTGGGCGCGGCTGTGCCCGTGGCCTATTTTTGGCACGTGGAGGCCGCTCGCAAAGTCTCTCCCCATTCCGAGTCCGGCAGACGAAGTTGGCCAGCCCCTCCCCCCAAGGCTATAGCCCACCCGTTTTTTGGCCATTTTTCCGCTGGACGAACTTGGCGCCCCGGCCTTCGGGCGGTTATTTTTGGGCGCGGCTGTGCCCGGGGCCTATTTTTGGCACAAGTATGCCGCTCGCAAAGTCTCGCGCCATTCCGAGTCCGGCGGACGAAGTGGGCCAGCCCCACCCCCCAAGGCTATAGCCCACCCGTTATTGCGGCCTTTTTCCGCTGGACGAACTTGTTGCCCCGGCCTTCGGGCAGTTATTTTTGGGCACGGCTGTGCCCGGGACCTATTTTATCCACACGGAGGCGGCTCGCAAAGTCTCGCGCCATTCCGAGTCCGGCGGACGAAGTTAGCCAGCCCCACCCCCCAAGGCTATAGCCCACCCGTTTTTGCTGCCTTTTTCCGCTGTACGAACTTGGCGCCCCGGCATTCGGGCGGTTATTTTTGGGCGCGGCTGTGACCGGGGCCTATTTTTGGCACACAGAGGCCGCTCGCAAAGTCTCGCGCCATTCCGAGTCCGGCGGACGAAGTTGGCCAGCCCCACCCCCCAAGGCTATAGCCCACCCGTTTTTGCTGCCTTTTTCCGCTGTACGAACTTGGCGCCCCGGCATTCGGGCGGTTATTTTTGGGCGCGGCTGTGACCGGGGCCTATTTTTGGCACACAGAGGCCGCTCGCAAAGTCTCGCGCCATTCCGAGTCCGGCGGACGAAGTTGGCCAGCCCCACCCCCCAAGGCTATAGCCCACCCGTTTTTGCGGCCTTTTTCCGCTGGACGAACTTGGCGCCCCGGCCTTCGGGCGGTTATTTTTGGGCGCGGCTGTGCCCGGGGCCTATTTTTGGCACACGGAGGCCGCTCGCAAAGTCTCGCGCCATTCCGAGTCCGGCGGACGAAGTGGGCCAGCCCCACCCCCCAAGGCTATAGCCCACCCGTTTTTGTGGCCTTTTTCGGCTGGACGAACTTGGCACCCCGGCCTTCGGGCGGTTATTTTTGGGCGCGGCTGTGCCCGGGGTCTATTTTTGGCTCACGGAGGCCGCTCGCTAAGTCTCGCACCATTCCGAGCCCGGCGGACGAAGTTGGCCAGCCCCACCCCCCAAGGCTATAGCCCACCCGTTTTTGCGGCCTTTTTCCGCTGGACGAACTTGGCGCCCCGGCCTTCGGTCGGTTATTTTTTGCGCGGCTGTGCCCGGGGCCTATTTTTGGTACAAGGAGGCCGCTCGCAAAGTCTCCCGCCATTCCGACTCCGGCGGACGAAGTGGGCCAGCCCCACCCCCCAAGGCTATAGCCCACCCTTTTTTGCGGCCTTTTTCCGCTGGACGAACTTGGCGCCCCGGCCTTCGGGCGGTTATTTTTGGGCGCGGCTGTGCCCGGGGCCTATTTTTGGCTCACGGAGGCCGCTCGCAAAGTCTCGCGCCATTCCGAGTCCGGCGGACGAAGTTGGCCAGCCCCACCCCCCAAGGCTATAGCCCACCCGTTTTTGCGGCCTTTTTCCGCTGGACGAACTTGGCGCCCCGGCCTTCGGGCGGTTATTTTTGGGCGCGGCTGTGCCCGGGGCCTATTTTTGGCACACGGAGGCCGCTCCCAAAGTCTCGCCCCATTCCGAGTCCAGCGGACGAAGTTGGCCAGCCCCTCCCCCCAAGGCTATAGCCCACCCGTTTTTTGGCCATTTTTCCGCTGGGGGGTTTGGGCGCGCCGACCTTCGGGCGGTTATTTTTGGGCACGGCTGTGCCGGAGGCCTATTTTTAGCAAGCGGAGACCGCTCGCAAAGTCTCGCCCCATTCCGAGTCCGGCGGACGAAGTTGGCCAGCCTCTCCCCCCAAGGTTATAGCCCACCCGTTTTCTGGCCATTTTTCCGCCGGACGAACTTGGCGCCCCGGCCTTCGGGCGTTTATTTTTGGCCGCGACTGTGCCGGAGGCCTATTTTTTGCACGCGGAGTCCGCTCGCAAAGCCTCGCCCCATTCCGAGTCCGGCGGACGAACTTGGCCAGCCCCTCCCCCCAAGGATATAGCCCACCCGTTTTTTAGCCATTTTTCCGCTAGACGAACTAGGCGCCCCGGCCTTCGGGCGGTTATTTTTGGGCGCGGCTGTGTTCGCGGCCTATTTTTGACACGCGGAGGCCGCTCGCAAAGTCTCGCCCCATTCCGAGTCCGGCGGACGAAGTTGGCCAGCCCCTCCCACCAAGGATATAGCCCACCCGTTTTTTGGCCATTTTTCCGCGGAACGAACTAGGCTCCCCGGCCGTCGGAGGGTTATTTTTGGGCGCGGCTGTGCCCGCGGCCTATTTTTGGCACGCGGAGGCCGTTCGTAAAGTCTCGCCCCATTCCGAGTCCGGCGGACGAAGTAGGCCAGCCCCTCCCCCCAAGGCTATAGCCCACCCGTTTTTTGGCCATGTTTCCGCTGGACGAACTTGGCGCCCCGGCCTTCGGGCAGTTATTTTTTGGCGCGGCTGCGCCCGTAGTCTATTTTTGGCACGCGGAGCCCGCTCGCAAAGTCTCGCCCCATTCCGAGTCCGGCGGACAAAGTTGGCCAGCGCCACCCCCCAAGGCTATGGCCCACCCGTTTTTGGGCATTTTTCTGCTGGGGGGTTTGGGCACGCCGACCTTCGGGCGGTTATTTTTGGGCGCGGCTGTGCCGGTGGCCTATTTTTGGCACGCGGAGGCCGCCCGCAAAGTCTCGCCCCATTCTGAGTCCGGCGGACGAAGTTGGCCAGCCCCTCCCCCCAAGGCTATAGCCCACCCGTTTTTTGGCCATTTTTCCGCTGGGGGGTTTGGGCGCGCTGACCTTCGGGCAGTTATTTTTGGGCGCGGCTGTGCCGGAGGCCTATTTTTAGCAAGCGGAGACCGCTAGCAAAATCTCGCCCCATTCCGAGTCCGGCGGACGAAGTTGGCCAGCCCCTCCCCCCAAGGCTATAGCCCACCCGTTTTCTGGCCATTTTTCCGCCGGACGAACTTGGCGCCCCGGCCTTCGGGCGGTTATTTTTGGCCGCGACTGTGCCCGCGGCCTATTTTTGGCACGCGGAGTCCGCTCGCAAAGCCTCGCCCCATTCCGAGTCCGGCGGACGAAGTTGGCCAGTCCTTCCCCCCAAGGCTATAGCCCACCCGTTTTTTAGCCATTTTTCCGCTGGACGAACTAGGCGCCCCGGCCGTCGGGCGGTTATTTTTGGGCGCGGCTGTGCCCGCGGTCTATTTTTGGCACGCGGAGGCCGCTCACAAAGTCTCGCCACATTCCGAGACCGGCGGACGAAGTTGGCCAGCCCCTCCCCCCCAGGCTATAGCCCACCCGTTTTTTGGCCATTTTTCCGCTGGACGAACTTGGCGCCCCGGCCTTCGGGCGGTTATTTTTGGGCGAGGCTGTACCCGCGGCCTTTTTTTGGCACGCGGAGGCCGCTTGCAAAGTCTCGCCCCATTCCGAGTCCGGCGGACGAAGTTGGCCAGCCCCTCCCCCCAAGGATATAGCCCACCCGTTTTTTGGCCATTTTTCCGCGGAACGAACTAGGCGCCCCGGCCGTCGGGCAGTTATTTTTTGGCGCGGCTGTACCCGCGGCCTATTTTTGGCACGCGGAGGCCGCTCGCAAAGTCTCGCCCCATTCCGAGTCCGGCGGACGAAGTTGGCCAGCCCCTCCCACCAAGGATATAGCCCACCCGTTTTTTGGCCATTTTTCCGCGGAACGAACTAGGCTCCCCGGCCGTCGGAGGGTTATTTTTGGGCGCGGCTGTGCCCGCGGCCTATTTTTGGCACGCGGAGGCCGTTCGTAAAGTCTCGCCCCATTCCGAGTCCGGCGGACGAAGTAGGCCAGCCCCTCCCCCCAAGGCTATAGCCCACCCGTTTTTTGGCCATGTTTCCGCTGGACGAACTTGGCGCCCCGGCCTTCGGGCAGTTATTTTTTGGCGCGGCTGCGCCCGTAGTCTATTTTTGGCACACGGAGCCCGCTCGCAAAGTCTCGCCCCATTCCGAGTCCGGCGGACAAAGTTGGCCAGCGCCACCCCCCAAGGCTATGGCCCACCCGTTTTTGGGCATTTTTCTGCTGGGGGGTTTGGGCACGCCGACCTTCGGGCGGTTATTTTTGGGCGCGGCTGTGCCGGTGGCCTATTTTTGGCACGCGGAGGCCGCCCGCAAAGTCTCGCCCCATTCTGAGTCCGGCGGACGAAGTTGGCCAGCCCCTCCGCCCAAGGCTATAGCCCACCCGTTTTTTGGCCATTTTTCCGCTGGGGGGTTTGGGCGCGCTGACCTTCGGGCAGTTATTTTTGGGCGCGGCTGTGCCGGAGGCCTATTTTTAGCAAGCGGAGACCGCTAGCAAAATCTCGCCCCATTCCGAGTCCGGCGGACGAAGTTGGCCAGCCCCTCCCCCCAAGGCTATAGCCCACCCGTTTTATGGCCATTTTTCCGCAGGACGAACTAGGCGCCCCGGCCGTCGGGCGGTTATTTTTGGCCGCGACTGTGCCCGCGGCCTATTTTTGGCACGCGGAGTCCGCTCGCAAAGCCTCGCCCCATTCCGAGTCCGGCGGACGAAGTTGGCCAGTCCTTCCCCCCAAGGCTATAGCCCACCCGTTTTTTAGCCATTTTTCCGCTGGACGAACTAGGCGCCCCGCCCGTCGGGCGGTTATTTTTGGGCGCGGCTGTGCCCGCGGTCTATTTTTGGCACGTGGAGGCCGCTCACAAAGTCTCGCCACATTCCGAGTCCGGCGGACGAAGTTGGCCAGCCCCTCCCCCCCAGGCTATAGCCCACCCGTTTTTTGGCCATTTTTCCGCTGGACGAACTTGGCGCCCCGGCCTTCGGGCGGTTATTTTTGGGCGAGGCTGTACCCGCGGCCTTTTTTTGGCACCCGGAGGCCGCTTGCAAAGTCTCGCCCCATTCCGAGTCCGGCGGACGAAGTGGGCCAGCCCCTCCCCCCAAGGATATAGCCCACCCGTTTTTTGGCCATTTTTCCGCGGAACGAACTAGGCGCCCCGGCCGTCGGGCAGTTATTTTTGGGCGCGGCTGTACCCGCGGCCTATTTTTGGCACGCGGAGGCCGCTCGCAAAGTCTCGCCCCATTCCGAGGCCGGCGGACGAAGTAGGCCAGCCCCTCCCCCCAAGGCTATAGCCCACCCGTTTTTTGGCCATTTTTCCGCTGGACGAACTAGGCGCCCCGGCCGTCGGGCGGTTATTTTTGGGCGCGGCTGTGACCACGGCCTATTTTTGGCACGCGGAGCCCGCTCGCAAAGTCTCGCCCCATTCCGAGTCCGGGGGACAAAGTTGGCCAGCGCCACCCTGCTGGCTATGGCCCACCCGTTTTTGGGCATTTTTCTGCTGGGGGTTTGGGCGCGCCGACCTTCAGGCGGTTATTTTGGCGCGCGGCTGTGCCTGCGGGCCTATTTTTGGCACGCGGAGGCCGCTCACAAAGTCTCGCCACATTCTGAGACCGGTGGACGGTTGGCCAGCCCTCCCCAGGTGCTATAGCCCACCCGTTTTTGGCCATTTTTCCGCTGGACGAACTTGGCGCCGGCGTTCAGGCGGTTATTTTTGGCGCGGCTGTGCCCGGGCCTATTTTTGACACAAGGAGGCCGCTCGCAAAGTCTCGCGCCTTTCCGAGTCCGGCCCGACGAAGTTTGCCAGCTCCACCCCGGGTATAGCCCACCCGTTTTGCGGCCTTTCCGCTGGACGAACTTGGCGCCCGGCCTTCGTAGGTTATTTTTGGGCGCGGCTGTGTCCGGGGCCTATTTTTGGCACACGGAGGCCGTTCGCAAAGTCTCGTGCCATTCCGAGTCCGGGCGGACGGTTGGCCAGCCCCACCCCCAACGCTATAGCCCACCCGTTTTTGTGGCCTTTTTCCGCTGGACGAACTTGGCGCCCCGGCCTTCGGGCGGTTATTTTTGGGTGCGGCTGTGCCCGGGGCCTATTTTTGGCACACGGAGGCCGCTCGCAAAGTCTCGCGCCATTCCGAGTCCGGCGGACGAAGTTTGCCAGCCCCACCCCCCAAGGTATAGCCCACCCGTTTTTGCGGCCTTTTTCCGCTGGACGAACTTGGCGCCCCGGCCTTCGGTAGGTTATTTTTGGACGCGGTTCTGCCCGGGGCCTATTTTTGGCACACGGAGGCCGCTCGCAAAGTCTTGCGCCATTCCGAGTCCGGCGGACAAAGTTGGCCAGCCCCACCCCCCAAGGCTATAGCCCACCCGTTTTTGCTGCCTTTTTCCGCTGTACGAACTTGGCGCCCCGGCCTTCGGGCGGTTATTTTTGGGCGCGGCTGTGCCCGGGGCCCATTTTTGGTACACAGAGGCCGCTCGCAAAGTCTCGCGCCATTCCGAGTCCGGCGGACGAAGTTGGCCAGCCCCACCCCCCAAGGCTATAGCCCACCCGTTTTTGCGGCCTTTTTCCGCTGGACGAACTTGTCGCCCCGGCCGTCGGGCAGTTATTTTTGGATGCGGCTGTGCCCGGGGCCTATTTTTGGCACACGGAGGCCGCTCGCAAAGTCTCGCGCCATTCCGAGTCCGGCGGACGAAGTTGGCCAGCCCCACCCCCCAAGGCTATAGCCCACCCGTTTTTGTGGCCTTTTTCCGCTGGACGAACTTGGCACCGCGGCCTTCGGGCGGGTATTTTTGGACGTGGCTTTGCCCGTGACCTATTTGTGGCACACGGAGGTGCCTCGCAAAGTCCCGCGCCATTCCGAGTCCGGCAGACTAAGTTGGCCAGCCTCACCCCCCAAGGCTATCGCCCACCCTTTTTTGTGGCCTTTTTCCGCTGGACGAACTTGGCGCCGCGGCCTTCGGGCTGGTATTTTTGGGCGCGGCTGTGCCCAGGGCCTATTTTTGGCACAAGGAGGCCGCTCGCAAAGTCTCGCGCCATTCCGAGTCCGACGGACGAAGTGGGCCAGCCCCACCCCCCAAGGCTATAGCCCACCCGTTTTTGCGGCCTTTTTCCGCTGGACGAACTTCGCGCCACGGCCTTCGGGCGGTTATTTTTGGGCGCGGCTGTGCCCGGGTCCTATTTTTGCTACACGGAGGCCGCTCGCAAAGTCTCGCACCATTCCGAATACGGCGGACGAAGTGGGCCAGCCCCACCCCCCAAGGCTATAGCCCACCCGTTTTTGTGGCCTTTTTCCGCTGGACGAAATTGGCGCCCCGGCCTTCGGGCGGTTATTTTTGGGCGCGGCTGTGCCCGGGGCCTATTTTTGGCACACGTAGGCCGCTCGCAAAGTCTCGCGCCATTCCGAGTCCGGCGGACGAAGTGGGCCAGCCCCACCCCCCAAGGCTATAGCCCACCCGTTTTTGTGGCCTTTTTCCGCTGGACGAACTTGATACCGCGGCCTTCGGGCGGGTATTTTTGGACGTGGCTTTGCCCGCGACCTATTTTTGGCACACGGAGGTGCCTCGCAAAGTCCCGCGCCATTCCGAGTCCGGCAGACTAAGTTGGCCAGCCTCACCCCCCAAGGCTATCGCCCACCCTTTTTTGTGGCCTTTTGTGGCTGGACGAACTTGGCGCCGCGGCCTTCGGGCGGGTATTTTTGGGCGCGGCTGTGACCGGGGCCTATTTTTGGCACAAGGAGGCCGCTCGCAAAGTCTCGATC